>PVKS010028098.1:0-26808 GCA_004027875.1 Aplodontia rufa | reverse complement strand
TTTTTTTTTAAAGAGAGAGAGAGGGACAGTGAGAGAGACAGAGAAAGAGAGAAACAACTTTATTTAGGTTTTCACATGGCCTTAGTTGCTCCAACACTCAGTTGTATGTGGTGCTGGGGTTTGAACCCGGGTCCTTGTGCTTGCCAGGCAAGCGCCGAAACCACTGAACCACCGCTCCAGCCCCATCAAGTTACATTTAAGAGGACAAAAGTCTCCTCCTTTTTTAAAAATGTCCATTACTGATTGTTGTTTTGTTATACTTTCCTGCCAGGTGTTCAAGATCAATTTGGTCAAAAATTGACCTGTTTCTACCTACTGTTAAAGAGTCAGCCATCATCCCTTAGGGGTCGCTTTGGGGAGCTTGTGGGAAGCCTCCCCACCCTACCACTCTTCCTCTACCAGTTGTGCCATCTGCCAGGATGGATCAGGGTCCTGATGACCTCATGTGGCTACTCTGGGAAGGATCAGGGATATCTCTTTGTCCAATGACCCTCCTTATGTAACATGCACACTGATTGACTTCTTGTTCTCCAGGGTCCTCATGGAGTTCGGTGACACTCACCAAAAGTTCGGGGCCTATAAAGGTGTCCATTCAATCCCTGGCTAACCTTCAAGGGCAATTACCAAAATATTGGCCACTTTTCTTAGCTCTTTTACTTCCTAACTCTCCAAGTTTTGATTTGAAACATCCAGCAGGCTAGAGTCACCAATTTTGAAGTAGGAATACTAGGCTTTAACTTTAATGTCTATAATTTTACAATTACTTAGCCCTTTCATTTAACTGGGGTCAGTATTATACCAGCCTCATACCTGTCTGTCCTATAGATGATGTTTCACTGTATCAAATTAACTCAGATTGTTATATTAGAAGTTGTACTTCTACAAATCACTAACAGTCAACAATTTTACAAGGAAAATAGTTTGTATAATAGCTGTGGACAAGAAATATATTTTTATAATCCCAATTCTTGATTTAAGCTATTATTATATCCTCTGTTTATTTTGAGACCACAGTAATCTTTAAAACAAAAATATATCTTTTGTACTGAACTTTAAATAAGTTTAATTTTAGCCTTCTATGGAACCATCCTATTGAGGATTATAAGGTGAGAGGCAGAGTCTTAGCTCAGGTGAGGCTGGCATTTTTACAAGTCTTAGGTACAGTGCTATTTCTGAAGTTGATCTTTACTGTGATAAATAAGAAATCTGATGGTTCATTTTCAGAATGGGAAACCATGTCATCTGTTTTTAAACTCCTTATCAGGTCAAGAGTCATGTGATCTGTTTTTAAACTCTATCAGATATCCCATTATACCCATAGCTCTTTTCTGTACCCACCCCAATTTTACATTAGCCAATTGCACAGATTGTACCCATGAGCTCCTCCAATCTTTACAAAGAATCCTCAAGCATAAACTCCAGATAAAGAACAATCAAATACTACTCAAAACCCATAGAGAAAATTCAATAAAGGTACATGCTATCAATACCCAACCAAGACAGCACACAACTTACTAATAAAACACAATGACTATGAACTACAACCACACTTCTAACACCGAGTGTGAATGGTCTCAGTGCACCACTCATAAAACATAGCTTAGCAGACTGGATAAAAAAAATTCAACAATATGCTGCTTACAAGAGACCTGACAGCCAATGACAGCCACAGATTGAAGGTGAAAGGATAGGAAAAAAAAATCTACCATATATACGGCCCAAGAAAGCAAGCTAGTATTGCAATACTTATATCCAACAAAGTAGATTTCAAACATAAACTAATCAGAAGAGATAAAATGGCCACCACATATTAGTAAAGGGAGCAACAATACAATAGGAAGATAGAACCATAGTAAATATATACCCTCCAAACAACAATGCTCCCAACTATGTGAATAAATTACTCCATGACATAAAACCACTTGTGGACCTCAACACAATAACACTGGGAGACTTGAACACTCCTCTGTCACCAATAAGCAGTTCATCAAAGCAAAAACTAACTAACTAACTAACTAAATAAATAAATAAATCCAGCCTAAACAGCTCCATAAACCAAATGGACTTAACAGACATCTATTGAATATTCCACCCCAAATCAACTGAAAACACCTTCTTCTCAGCAGCACCTGGATCCTTCTCCGAAATTGATTATATTCTAGTTCACAGAGGAAATCTCAGCAAATATAAAAAGTAGATATTATTCCATGTATCCTATCAGATCATAATGTCATGACCCTAGCAATTAACAGCAAAAATCATCACAGAAAACATACATATACACTGAGATTGAATAATACCCTATTAAATGAAGAATGGATCCAAGAAGACACGAGAGCAGAAATCAAGAAATTCTTGGAAGAGAATGAGAATGAAGACACAACATATCAAAACCTCTTAGGTTTTCCTAAGGGGAATATTTGTAGCCTGAGTGCCCACAATAAAAAATGAGGAGAGATCCCAAATAAATAAGCTTGTGCTCCATTTCAAATCCCAAAGCCATCAGAAGACAAGAAATAATCAAGATCAGAGCCAAAATCAATGAAATTGAGAAAAAAAAATAATAAAAAGAATTAATCAAACAAAGAGCTGGAACTTTGAAAAAAATAAATAAAATTGATACACCCCTAGCCAACCTCACTAAAAGAAGGAGAGAAATAAAGCAAATCAATAAAATCATTAATGAAAAGGAAGCAATCACCCCTGACCCCATGGAAATCCAACAAATTATAAGAATATATTTTGAAAAACTATACCCCTCTAAATTAGATAATGTGGAATACATGGACAAATTTCTAGACACATACAACTTCCCTAAACGGACGCCAGACTACACAGAACTCCTAAACAGCCCAATAACAGGCACTGACATCAATAGAGCAATTAAAAGCCTACCAAAGAAGAAAAGCCCTCCTGTGGTTGCCATCCTCTGTCTCTTTGTTATGTCAGCTTTCAGGATCCTAAATGTTCAACAGCTGCACCTAAAAACCTCCAATCCACTTTTACCCACAGGAAGCTTACATCATCAGGTGTAAATGAAATGACATGGTAAATATCGGTGTTTTGTTGTTGTTATGTGTGTGCTGTGAATTGAACCCAGGGCCTCATACATGCTAAGCACCTCTCTACCTCTCTGCCACTGAACTACACCCCACCCCCATTCCACCTCCCACCCTGCCCCAAATATTAGTACCTTTGACTAGCACAAAGGCAGTGGGGGTCTCACCCTGCATGCATCTTTTTCTCTCTTTTGTTTTTCTCAATCCTGAGATGTTTTCTCTCTGATCTTTCCATCCCCTGCTGTTTCTCTCTGTGTTGGGCCTACTGGCAACATAACTTTTCATGGAGTGAAAATAGGAAATTTGAAAGAAAATCTTGTTCTCTGTGTCAGTGGCTCGCAGACAAGAATGTCTATTTCCTGTTTCACTCCTTCTTCTTTCCAGAAGCAGTGCAGGGCCAATCTTACATTACCAGGATGTTATTTAAGATTTTTGTCACACTGTTCTTCTGACTTTAAGACATTAACTTGCTAAAAGTCTCCAGGAATCAAATGATCAGATTTATTTGTGGGAGATTAAAAAATTTAACAAAACTTTATGTCTCATAATAAAATTTAGACCTAATTAAAAATTAGATATATGGTTTTGTTTTATTATTTTTCTAGCTTAAGCACTGTACTGTGTAAAAGTGTCCATCTCACCTTTTTCTCAGTCACCCAGTTACCTTCTCTCAAGAGTGCTAATATTAGCAGCTTCTTGTATACCTTTTCAAGTTATTCTATGCATTAATGTATAATTTTAATGTTTTGACTTTGAAGACATATATTAAATATATCAAATTCATTACAATGTACCCAATACTATACAAATGCACCTCTTAATACATGATGTTTTCACGTCCACTTAATTCTAACAATCAACTTGTACTGGAGGCTAATATAAGTTTGACCTTCCCACAAGTCTACTTTTCATTATCATCTTTTCTTTAAAAGTAACTATTCAAGAACAGAATAGGCAGATGATACAAACTGTCAGTAATTTTGTGCACTTTTGCATTGTATATGGAAAAGAGTATGCCTAAGAGCTGAGAACTGAAGCCACATTATTGGATTCTAGTGATGCCCTTGCCATTGCTGTCAGCTCTTCTAGGATGACTGTAAGATTATGCACTTATGACACGATTGGTGGAAGATGCTACTAGAATAGGAATTAGGAGAACTAGTTTCTATCTACACTGGGCAAATCATTGACCTCTCTGAAATTCAAATTCTTTCTCTACAAAAATATGATCTAGATTCTGAGTATTCTCTATTGAAAAAGAAAATATTTTCCTGAGCTGCATGTTTTGGCTTAATAGAAATTGCTAAAATGCATGATCTCAGACAGTCACAACCCCTCCAGTGTTCTAAAAATAATTATTCTCCTTTTGAGATGTTTCTTCTTTTAGCAGGGCATGATTTACAAGAACACTTTAGGCTTGATTGTCATTTCATTGTTATTTGTTCACATTTGATGCTCACCCCCAGGCAGCTCTTTATGAAAATTGACATGTTTCATTGATCTGTGAATATTGATTCCTAGAGCAAAAAATGGACTGAAAGTAATGCACCAAAGTTCAAATCACCATAATTATTCACAAACAAAAAAGGAAAATTCTCCTTCATTTCACTTTTGATTTCCAATTGAGATACACAAGCAAGAGTCCCAGCTTGGTGTCAACTAGAAAAAAATATTACAAGAAAATTGCAAAGCACCAAAGGACATTTTGAATCTTGGGGAAAATTAGGTTAGATTATTGATCCAAATTACTGTGCTCATTCTGGATTAGCACCCCATTACCACCTGATCAGAGCCTTTATATCTGCTGCCATCAGCAGTTGTTCTACTAATTGGTTAATACATGTTGTAACTTTAAGGTTCTTTGAGCTCAATGGTGATTATTTTTCTCCAACTGTAAGGTAAGTGGAAAATATGTGGACTGTCTTTCTTATGTGAAATATGTAGGAAATCTTTGTTGGTTAGAAAGGTAAGATTGGAAATTAAATGCAGGAAAGGATTACCAGCTTTTCAAATAGGAGATGATAAATTGATAATTGTTAATAAAAGAAAATTGAGAATATTTCTAGGACCTACAGTTATTTAATAGTAAAAAAGTACTTTTTAGGAAACTTAGGACTGTTTGTCTAAAGAAGTTTGTTCTTGCATACCACTATGTAGATTCGATTTCTGTTTTTCATATAGACCCAGTTTTCCTCTCTTTGCTATTTAAAAATAATAAATGTCCACATTTAGAAGAGTGACAAAAAGAAGAATTATATAGTTTAGGATTTCCAAATAGAGGATAAGTAAGTTGAAATGAATTAACTCTCCCATTGCAGGACTTTTATATAAAATAGAAGCTATAGTTTTTTTTTGAAGTGCTAATGTAATATTTTAAAATTAGAAGGAATGACCAGAAATTTTTAGAAGTGTAATTATGAGAAAAGGACTTAACTCTTTACAGAAAGAGTAGAGCTTCGGAAATCATTGTTTCAGTAAATGAGGTAAGAATCCAAAATTTTTAAATCTCCTTTTACTGTTATTCTCTAGATCCATGTGCCTTCTGGACATCTTCACTTTTGTCATTCAGGTTTTTTTTGTATAAAATATGTATTTTTTCCTATTACAATTTCTGGCATTGAGTTGCTTAGAAAGCCTTTCCTTGCTCCAAGATTATACAATATATTTTACTATACTTTTATTTTAATACTTTCATGGATTATTTTTTTCACATTTAATATATTATTCCATCTAGAATTTTTTTTTGTTTGGAGATAATTAGGGAAATTCCACAAATTTCATGTTTCTCTCCCCCACCCCCTCTTGCTAGGGATCAAATCCAGGAGTGTTCTACCATTGAACTACATCCTCAATCCTTTTCATTTTTTATTTTGAGATGAGGTCTGGTTAAGTTGCAATCCTGCTGCCTCAGCCCCCATGCCTTTTGATCAAGGACTGTCAGGGTTGGGATGAGATATATCATGCTTATTGTTGAGTTCCTGGCATTTGGCACAATACCTAGGTGATACTAATATTTTATTAAATATTATTGAATGGATGAAGTATGAAAGTAAAAATGTTTCCACTACTTTAACTTAATTATACTTTCCTATTTTTCATATCTGGAAGTCCTCTATATCTTAGAAAACTTTTTGGGGTACTGGGGATTGAACTCAGGCCCTCATGAATGTTAGGTAAGTACTCTATCACTGAGCTATATCCCTAGCTCTTTTCTATTTGTTTTGAGACCAGGTCTCACTAAATTGCCCGGTCTGGCCTTGAATTTGCAATCTTTCCTTAGCCTCCCAAGTAGCTGGGATTACTGGTGTGTGCCACTGCACCCAGCTACATCTTAGAGACCTTTAACCTACCAAGTATTTTTTTTTTTAAATTTCAGAGAGAGGGACAGAGAGAAAGCGTGAATCAAAGCCACTCAATTCTTCATGTGACCCTCCTTGCTCCAACACCTCGTTCTGTATGTGGTGCTGGGATTTGAACACTGGTCATTGTGCACGCCAGGCAAGCACCATAACCACTGAGCCACCGCTCCAGCTCCCCCTACCGAGTATTTTAACCTTGTTGAAATTTGAAAAATATCTTTTCCAGGATAAACCAAATAACCTGTTCATGTCAGCTAAACCTTGATTGTTTCCTAATCCCAAGCTTGAGAAACAGTTTATATTCACTTTTCTTCTAAGTTAGTAAACATTCCATAAAGACATGATATTCCAGATGTACCTTAGTGAATGTAAGCATGTGTTATTGCTCATACTGTTTCTGCTGCATAATCTTTACTGCTACCTCTATCTGAACAAGTTTCTGAGGATTTACTTGACTGATTTTCATTTTAATTATTTATATTTTATACTGCAGTAAAAACCATGAATAATATACGATGAAGATCTACTTTTATTTTCCTTTTGGTGGTTATTTCATTGATAGAGTAAAGGAACAAAATTTAAAAATGAAAAGCCAATTCAATCCACTATTCATGCTTTCTGTGTACAAAGACCAAAATGCTATAGAAAGAGTTGCTATCTGCAAAGAATGTACATTTCCAAGAAGGGAGACATAAAATATAATCATTGTAAAACTCATCTAGGCACAGTGCCATGTGAGTGAATATAAGAACTTAGAAAAGGGAAAATAACTCCAACTTGGGAAAATTCTAGAGAAGTTGAGACTTATTTAAGATAGTATCACATACATAATGAATGGAGCATGTCAGAGGAACAGAAAAATGAAAAAAAATGTGGAGTGGGAATTCATTGTAGACATATGAAAACCAATACCAATGAGTATATTGGAATTGCAGGCAGCTGTGTGTGGGAGAGTAGAAGAGGATGGGAAGTAAATTGAGTCAGATTGTGGAGAGTCTTAATATTCCTTGGAAATATCCTGTTTCATCAAGCCTGGACAAGAAACATTAGGACTTGAAAATCCTTCACATTTTTGCTGACATGAAAAGGAACCTGTTGTATTTATGAGCATGTGTTTCATCTGTGGGTGCTATTAACCACAGTGTTTTCTGTATATTTCAGACATTAGTCTCTAGCCATGGGGGACTGGAACTTATTGGGTGGCATCTTAGAGGAAGTTCACTCCCACTCAACAATAGTGGGGAAAATCTGGCTGACCATCCTCTTCATTTTCCGAATGCTGGTACTTGGTGTGGCTGCTGAGGATGTCTGGGATGATGAACAGTCAACATTTGCCTGCAACACCCAGCAACCAGGTTGCAATAATATCTGTTATGATGATGCTTTCCCTATCTCTTTGATCAGATTCTGGGTTTTACAGATTATCTTTGTATCTTCTCCTTCTCTAGTATATATGGGCCATGCACTTTATAGACTCAGGGACTTTGAGAAAGAGAGACATAGGAAAAAGTCATACCTTAAAGTCCAAATGGAGAATCCAGAGCTTGACTTGGAGGAACAACAAAGGATAGATAGAGAATTGAGGAGGTTAGAAGAGCAAAAGAGGATCTATAAAGTCCCTCTGAAAGGATGTCTGCTGCGTACATATATCTTACACATTTTAACCAGATCTGTGTTGGAAGTAGGGTTCATGATAGGCCAATATATTCTCTATGGGTTTCAGATGCATCCCCTATACAAATGTACTCGACCTCCTTGCCCCAATGCAGTGGATTGCTTTGTATCCAGGCCCACAGAAAAGACCATTTTTATGCTTTTTATGCACAGTATTGCAGCCATCTCCTTGTTACTGAACATACTGGAAATATTTCACCTGGGCATCAGGAAAATCATGAGGGTGCTTTATGGGAAATCCAGCAGTGGGAGCATTGAGAATGAAAGAGGCCCTCCATTTGATTTGAAGAAATATTCTGGGACCCAACCATGTAGGTGTTGCTCCTCCTTGCTTGAAAGAAGCTCTTTATTTCAAGTCAGTAATCAGCAGCAAGCCATGAGAGTCAATGTTCCAAAATCTAAATCTATGTGGCAAGTACCACAGCCCCAACAACTTGAAGTAGATTTTTCCTGTGGCAAAAAAGACTGGACTGAGAAGGATCAGCACAAAGGACAGCTCCATGTCCATGGTCCATATCCTCAGGATGGCAAAGCCAAAATTCAGCACCTGGGACAGCAACCACATCATTTCTCTTTTGGCCTAGGGAATACAATGTCCCCGTCCTGGCTAGGTGGAACGATGGCCTCCCAATCCTATGCATTACGAACATGGGAGCAATCCCAGGACCTGGAATCCTCAGGTGAACCTCTCACAGATATGCACAGTCACTACAAAGAGAATGATGGCAGTGTGAGAGAGAGTGGGGTCTGGATGGACAGATCTTGCACAGGTAGTCGCAAGACTAGCTTTCTGTCCAGATTGCTGTCTGAAAAGGGACAGTTGTGCAGTGACTCAGGAAGCACCAATTCTCTGAATAGCTCCTGCTTGGATTTTTCACACCAGGAAAACAGCCCCTCATCTCTGCACTCAGCCACTGGGCACAGAACATCAATGGTAAGTAAAGACAGACAGCCACATGATCACAGAACAAGAGTTGGTCCACCCTGACTACTTCTTTTGCTTTTCTTTTTCCTGGTGTGTATGTATATATGATTAACAGAGATGTGTATGAAGAGACATTAATTCATGGAATGTTAAATTTGCTCATTCAACATATTCAGTTAAATTCAGTTCGTTCAATTAATAAAATAAAATTGTAGAAAATGTACTTTACACTAATGACTCATAAGCTAGTATAGAAATGGATAAAATACTGTTTCTTCTATCAAATGGCTCAGAGGATATCTGGGAGTGGTGGCACACACTTGCAATCCCAGCAACTGGAGAAGATGAGCCAAGAAGATCACAAGTTGGGGCCAGCCTCAGCAACTTAGCAAGACCTTGTCTCAAAATAAAAATGGCTGGGATGTAGCTCTGTGGTAAAGTGCCCTGTATTCAGTCTCCAGTAGAAAAAGCTGGGGTGTGTGTGCTCTGAGTATAGATGGAAAACTTCGACAGGTGTAAAGGTCTGCATGATAGTGTAAGATGCCATGTTAGCGGGAGTAGGTGCATTAGAGAGAGAGTGGTCAATTCCATATGGTTGGGTCAGGGAAGGTTTCAAACATTGAAGTTACTTTAAACTTAATCTTGAAAGATATGGTGAGGGGGCTGGAGCGGTGGCTTGGCAGTTATGGCACTTGCCTGGCATGCACAAGTACACGGGTTCAAACCCCAGCACCCATGTACACAGTTAACTGTTAGAGCAACGAAAGCCAAGTGAAAATTCAATAAAAATTGATTCTCTCTCTCTCTCTCTCTCTCTCTCACTGTCCTTCTCTCTTTAAAAAAAAAAAAGAAAGAAAGATGTTGTGAGTTTCTCCAGAACTGGAAGGACTGGGGTAATTGGAAGAAGGCTATCCTAGTTGAGAAAGCAGTATAAAGACTGCACAACACAGGGTTATCTGGGGATCTATCGGTGGCTGGAGCACAGAGTAGTAGGAGGGCTGTGAAGAAAGGGAAGTTTGGAGAATGGACATGGAGGTCTTGTAGGGAGGCAATGCAGAACAAATAAAGGATGTGAAGCAGAGGAAGGACTGGATCAGATTTACACTTTAAAAAGCTTGTTTTGTAACAATAGGCCCTGACTTTGATCTTCAGCACCACAACCCCCATCAAAGTATATGGAAGTCTCATCAAGCACTGTATTAATTATTTTTCATTACTAAAATGAAATACCTGGAGCAGGCTGACTTTATTAAGAGGTGTATTTAGCTCATGATTCTGGAGTATTTAAGAGGTGTATTTAGCTCACGGCAATGGTATCAGCTTGACTCTGGTGAGGGGCTTCCTGGCTGCATCAAATCTGTACCTACAGATATGATCATGTGATTTTTGTTTTGTAGTCTGTTGATGTGATTGATTGCATTATTTTTTGAGTATTGAATCATCCTTGGATACCTGGGATAAAAGTACACTTGGTCATGGTGTATACATTTTCTCATACATTCTTGGATTTGATTTTCTAATATTTTGCTGAGAATTTTTTATTTTGTTTTGTTTTATGTTTTGGTGCTAGGGATTGGACCCAGAGCTTCATGCATACTAAGCACAGTATCCACCACTGAGCTACACCCCAGCCATATTGAGGAGTTTTGCTTCTGTATTCATGAGAGTTATTGATCTGTAGTTTTCTCAAGTCTTTGTTTAGTATCAGAGAAATGTAGGCCTTGTAGAATGAGATGGTAATATTCCTTCTCCTTCTGTCTTATGGAAGAGATTGTAGAGAATTGATGTAATTTCTTCCTTAAATTATAAGAAGTTTGATAGAATTAGGGATTTTGGTAGACTTCACCAAAGCATCTATCTGATCTTGGTGCCATCTGTTTTGGAAGTTTATTAATTATTGATCCGATTTTTAAAATAGATAGAGGTGTATCCCTCAACTTTGATAAGTTGTACTGATATTTTCATTTAGTTCCAAGTATTTAAAAATTTTTGTTGATATTCTTGCTTTGATCAATGTGCTATTTAGAATTTTGTTGTTCAATATCCAAACGTTTTGGAATTTTCCAGGTGTCATTCTGTTATTGATTTCTAGTTTAATTTTATTATGGTTTGAAAGCAGACCTTATATGATTTTTATTCTTTTGAACATGTTAAGGTGTGTTTTATGGCCCACAATATGGTCTGTCTTGGTGAGTGTTTCATGTGAACTTGAGAAGAGTATATATTTAGCTATTGTTGGATGAAATAGTCTTATTTATTTGTTTATTTTTATTGATGCATTAAAGTTGTCCATAACTATGGGATTTGTTGTTACATATTCATACACGCACACAATATAACAGTATAATTTGGCCAATATCGTCTTCCCAGCACTCTCCTCTCCCTCCCTTGTGCACTAGTCCTTTGCTTGTGCTGATGGCACTTTGAAATTGATCATGTGGGAATTATTTAGTTTCCTATGGGTGCAAAAAACATTTTCTTTTTCCCCCTTAACCTTCCCTTTTTTCCGTACTGACTTTTCTCTCCTCTCCCTTTCTGCTTTCTTTACTAGACTTCCTTAAGTTCTTCAATTGGTCTGTATTTGAATGGTTCCTTATGAAATCTTATCCCCATTTATTTACTCTAGCTTCCACAAATTATAGAAACATATGACTTTTGAGTTTCTAAGTTTGGGTAATTTCACTTAGCATATTTTCTATCTCCATCCATTTGCCAGCAAATGCCATAATTTCATACTTTCTAATAGCTGAGTAGAACTCCATTGTATGTATATACCACATCTTCCCAAAAGACCTAAAATTGACACACTACAGTGATATAGCCACATCAGTGTTTATAGTGGCACAATTCAGAATAGCTAAATTATGGAATCAACCCAGATGCCCATCACTAGATGACTGGATTAAGAAATTGAAATAGTCTTTAAATGTCATTACATCCAGTTGATTGATGGTGCAGTTGAGTTCAGTTATATCCTTTCTGTTTTTCTGCTTGCTGGATGTGTCCTTTTCTGATAGATCTTTGTTAACATCTCCAGAGTAACAGTGGATTCATGTATTTCTCCTTGCAGTTCTAGCAGTTTTCACCTCTTTTGGGGGTGAGTGGGGTGTTGGGGATTGAACCCAGGGCTTTGAACATGATAGACAAGTGCTCTACTACTTACTTACATCCCCAGTCTGCCTCATGTATTTTGATGCTCTGTTAGGTGCATACACATTAAGGATTGTGTCTTCTTGGAATTGGCACCTTTATTATTATACAATGTTCCTCTTCATCCTCGATGACTTTCATTGCTCTGAAATCTTTACAGCTACTCTTGCTTTCCTTTGATCAGTATTAGCATGGTACATCTTTCCCCATCCTTTTATTTTTTGTTCATGCATATCTTTATATTTAAAGTGGGTTTATTGTTGACAGCTTAGACTGGCTCTTGTTTTTAAACCCACTTTGACAATCTCTGTGTTTTAATTGGTGCACTTAGATATTGACATTTAAAGTGATTGTTGATACAGTTGACTTAATATCTACCACATTTCTGTCTTTTCTATTTACTGTCCTTGTTCTTTATTTCTGTTTTTGTCTTCTACACCTTTGTTGCCTTTTATGGTTCTGACTGAACATTCTGTATGATTTTATTTTCTCTCCTTTCCTTGCATATCAATTATATTTATTTTAAAACATTCTTTTAGCAATTGTCCTAGAGTTTGCAATATATATTTACAATTAATCAAATTTTGCTTTCAGATAAATTATGCCACTCTATTGTAATGCAAGTAACTTTTAATAATAACATTTCCCCAATGCATCCCTCCTGTCCCTTGAATAATTGCTGACATTCATTTCCTGCATATATAAGCATATACACATACACACAGTCTACATAATTGGATGCTTTGCTATTATTAGCTGGGGATGTGGCTCCATGGTAAAGTGCTTGCCTAGTATGCACAAAGTCCTGGGTTTAATCTCCAGCATTGAAAAAAATAAAAAATGTTATGACATTTAATTATTCCTTATCCAATGCTCTCCCTTTATGTAGATCTGGATATCTGACCTATATAATTTTCTTTCTCACTGAAAAACTTTTTTGTTCATTTGTTTGTTGGGTTTTTGAGACAAGGACTTGCTATATTGCACAAGCTGGACTCAAATTCATGGGCTTGTGGGATGCCATTAAACTGAAAAGCTTCTGCTCAGCTAATGATTTAGTTAAGAGTATCAAGAGAGAACCTACAGAATGGGAGAAAAATCATTGCATGCTATGCTTTCAACAGGAAACTAATATCCAGAATATACAAAGAACTAAAAAAAAAAAAAACTGAGCACCAAAACACAAATAATCCAATCAATAAATAGGCGAGGGAACTAGACAGAAACTTCTCAACAGAGGAAGTCCAGAAAGCCAATTAGTTTATGAAAAAATGTTCTACATCACTAGCAATCAGAGAAATACAAATCAAGACTTCACTGAAATTCCACCTCACTCCAGTCAGAGTGGCAAAAATGAAGAATTCAAACAATAACAGTTGGTGGAGGGGTTGTGGGGAGAAAGGAACACTAACACACTACTGATGGAACTGCAAACTTGTACAGCCACTCTGGAAAGCAGTGTGGAGACTCCTCAAAAAACTAGGGATGGAACCACTTTACGACCCAGCTCTCCTACTCCTGGTTATTTTCCTAAAAGAGCTAGAATCAGCATAACACAGAGACACAGCTACATTAATGTTTGTAGCAGTTCAATTTACAATAGCTATAAAACTATGGAACCAACCCAGATGCCCCTCACTTAATGAATGGATTAAAAAATTGTGATATATATAGGTATATGTATATGTATATATGTATACATATATATGTATAATGGAGTTCTACTCTGCAATTAGAGAGAACAATATCATGGCATTTGCAGTCAAATGGAATAAATTATGCCAAGTGAAATATCCCAAACACGGAGACTTAAGGGCCAAATATTTTCCCTTATATATGGAGGCTAGCGTAAAACCTAAGACAGGATGATGGTTAGCTGAGTTTAAGTAATGAACTCACCATAGTTGAATTTTCATATAAGCTGGGGAAACTATATCTGTGAAGGTTGGGGGAGAAGGGAGGGAGACAGGGAGGAGGGGGAGGGACAAGGGGGCAATTATCAATACAACTGGAAATACTCAACTCTCATTAGAAGCCTAACTATACACAGGCAGGCAGAGAAACTCAGAAATGTCAAAAGTTAATATACATGTATATGTTTGTTTCAAATTATAGTATGGGGGAATTACAAAGGAGACATGAGTTTGGGAAGTGGATGAAGTAGGGTAGATTCTGGACTAAGATTGGCTTTAACTTACTATCTCACTATGTCAATAACCATGTATGCATGAATATGTAACAACAATTCCCTCCAATATGTAAGACTATGTTGAACAAATAAAAAAAATTCATGGGCTTAAGCTATCTTCCCATTTTATCCTCTTGAATATCTGGAGCAACAGGTGTATGTCACTAAGCCTGGCATGAGAACATCTTTCAGCATTTCTTGCAAAGGCTTGTTTACAAGCAAAATATTTCATCAATTTTTGTTTGTCTGAAAAAGTCTTCATTTCTTCTTTATTTCTGAAGAATAGTTTTACAGAGTAGAGAATTCTAGCTTGTGGTATTTTTTCCTTAATATTATAATGTTTCACTCTATTATTGAATGTCAGGTTCCTTTTTTAATTTATTTTTATTAGTGCATTATAGTTGTACATAATGATGGGATTTTTTCCCACATATTCCCAGATGCACACGCTACAGCAATACAATTTGATCAATATCCTCCACCCACTGCATCCCTCTACTTCCCTCCTCTTGTCCCCTGATCCCTTGCCTTTCTTCTGGGTCCTATATTTTTCCTAAAACACCAAGTAGAGTGACATAATTCTTATACCTATGAAGAACATTTTTATATACATGACTGTAGTATATACAGTGACATACTTATAAATGCTTGGAATGTACCTTGCTTTATCTCAGTTTCAACATTTCCCCTTGTCCTCCCTTCCTATCATCCCTTGTTAGTCTTGGATTAAACATTCACGTTTTTGTAAAAGCCTGCAGTACAGCTTGTTCAAATATCTTATCTAGTATCTTGCACGTGGATCTCATAAATATTAACATATTTCATTTTTATTCTATGGTTCTAATCCATGAGTTTATCTATCCTTCCCCCAAGCCTGGGTTTAGCTCCAGCCTCCACAACTGAGGGAAAATGTTCAGCCCTTGACTCTGTAGGTTTGCCTAACTTCACTCAGCATGATTTCTTCCATTGCCATCCATTTACCTTCAATGGCACGCAGGATTTCTGAGAAGTAAGATGTAATTTGTCTTTGCTCTTCTATGGCAATTTTTTTTTCTTTTTTCAAATCTGGCTATTTCTTTATTTTTAATCTTCTGAAATTTGACTATATGTGTGAGTGCAATTTTTTTCGTCATTTATCCTGTTTAGTGTTTTCTAAGTTTCCTGATGTGTGGTTTAGTGTCTAATATTAAACTGAGGAAATATCAGTCATTATCGCTTCCAATGTTGATTCTCTTAGTCTTTTTCTTCTCATTCTGGTTTATGCCTGCATTATATCTTGTATTTGTCCCACAGTTCCTTGGCATTCTGTTTCAATTTTTTCTTCTTCTTCTTTTTCTTTTCTTTCTTTCTTTCATTTTCTTTTTCTTTTTTTAGTTTTAGAAGCTTCTACTTTCACATTATCAAGCTTAGAGATTCTTTTCTCAATCATGTCCATTCTACTAATGAGCCATTCTTTATTTCTGCCCCAGTGCTTCTTATCTCTACCATATCTTTTTGATTCTTTCTTAGAAATTCCATCTCCCTCCTTATATAACCCATCTGTTCTTGCATGTTATCTACTTTTTCCACCAGAGCCCTTAACCTATTAGTCATAGTTGTTTTAAATTTCTGGTTTGATAATTCCAACATTCCTGCCAAATTTAACAATTGTTCTAACACTTATTTGGTCTCTTCAAACTGTTTTTTGTCTTTTAGAATGTCTTGTAATTTTTTGGTTTTGGTGTGATGTAAGATGTGGGGGAGAGGAAGCATTCTATAATCCCACGGTGAGGTCTCAGTCTTTTGGTGAGCTTGTGCTACTGGATTGTGAACTTCACCAGTGTTTCTTGGTATTTATTTTTCTTCCCCTTGAGTGGGACAAGATGGCTAGAGGGGGCTGGAATTGGGTATTTCCTTTCCCCTAGGTTGGTTAAGCTCTGAGAAAGCCCTAGGAAGTTAGACCCTGATTGAATAGTTACTCCTGACAGCAGCCTTGTTAAGGACAGAGTTCCTTGTGCATTTAAAAACTGGCTGCTTTTACTGGGTGTGGTGGCACATGCCTGTAATTCCAGCTTCTTAGCATCTTGGGAGGCTGAGGCAAGAGCATTGCAAGTTCCAGGTCAGCCTCAGCAATTTAGCAAGGACCTAAGAAACTTAGTGAGACTCTATCTCAAAATGAAAAATGAAAAGGGCTGGGGAGGGGCTGGAGTTGTGGCTCAGTGGTTCTGGCTCTTGCTTAGCATACGCGAATTCCTGCCCCAGCACCACATACACAACAAAGTCTCAGAGCACTGAAAGCCACATGGAAAACTAAATAAAGTTGATTCTCTCTTCCTCTCTCTCTCTCTCTCTCTCATTGTCCCTCTCTCTTTGAAAAAAAAAAAAGGCTGGGGATGTGGCTCAGTGGTAAAGCAATCCTGGGTTCAATTCCTAGTATCCCCCCCCAAAAAAGTTACTTACACTCTCTCCAGATCTGGGAAGGGATTTTCCTCTGACAGTCACTGTGAGGTCCTGGTAGAGAGCTTCAGGAGATAAAACTCATGAAAGTGTAAGAGTCCCCACATGACTGGTTTGCCCTGAAGCTTTTCATTCTCAAACTTGTCCATGCTCAGCCTCTAGCAATCTATCAAGAACATGTCAGGTTTTCCTACCCTGACTCTGATTCCCACAGACGTGATGCTTGTGGATTTCTGCTCTGGGAAGTTGTGATTTTCTGTATTGTCTGTCTCTCTCTCTAATTATGGGGACAGTGGTTTGCCTTGTGACTTCTCTTCTCTGACTCATCTGAAGAATATTTGATTTTTCAAGTTTATTTAACTTTTTACTTATTGTTAGGACGCAGTAGTTATTTCTATGCTCCTTACATTCCAGACCAGAACATTCTTTATTTCATTTTTTCTCTTTGTTCTCTGTTATGTTTCTAGCAATTGTAAGTAATGCCTTTGGATATAGAGCTTTGATATAGCTTGTCAATATCATAATAATGGTTACCTTTCCCCAAACCTCTTATGGTTTTGACAAGCTATATGAATTGCCAAATGGTGGGAAGACATGGGGACTGAGGCCACAGATGTCAACTCCAGAGAACTGTGACTGGCACATGATGCCTCCTGCAAACAGAGGGATCTTTCAATAGAAATTAGTGTAGCAGGGCTGGGGTATGGCTCCATAGTACAGAACTTGCCCAGCATACATGGGCTCCTGGGTTCAGGCCCCAGTACCGCAAAAGAAATAAAAAACTTCGTGTAGCATATAGAGGATTCTGATCATCCACTTTCAATACATGGACTGTAAGTTGTTTTTGTGTGTGTGATACTGGGGATTGAACCCAGGGGTGCTCTACAACTATACCTCTAGCCATTTTAATTTTTTTTTAAATTTAAGGCAGGGTCTCTGTAACTTGCCAACATAGTTCTTGAACTTGCAATCCTCCTGCCTCAGCCTCCTGAATCTCTGGGATTATAGGTGTGCAACGTTGTACCTGTCTAAACTGCTTTGTATGCAGTGTACATTAGGTCCAAGATGGCATAATTTCTAGCCCTCACTCAGATACATTCTGATTGTATCAGTTAACTTTTTAGAATGACTGATTCCTGGTAGGACCACAGCTGCTCTGCCACTTTTGATGTACCCTCTTAGAGTTATAGAGAATTGTCTTATGAAAGAAATTCATATATTTTAGAAAGTCAGAAAAGAGTTGGGCATGGTGGGCACATACCTGCAATCCCAGTGACTTGGGAGGCTGAGGCAGAAAGATTGCAAATTCAAAGCCAGTCTCAGCAATTTAGTGGTTAAGTGCCCTTGGGTTCAAGTTCAATCCCTGGTACAAAAAAAAAAAAAAGTCAGAAAAGCTATCTGATAGAGCTGTGGTTTCCCATTTGCAGACATTTCCCTTGCTCTGGCTTACACCTTAAAACCCATCAACTCTCAATCTTTTAGCAGCTGAATAAGTTTCTATCAGGGTTGATTCTTTGAGGATGGACTTAATTGGGCATAGGGAGCTTTTCAGTCTGGCTGAGTGAGCATGGGGAAGAAGTCTGGTTGGGTTTCAGGAACTTGTGCTGCCCTTTGGACTGAGAATTTCCCCCAACTCTTGGTGTCTCCACCTGTGAGACAGTAGCTTCTGCTATGGGGCAGTAATTTCCACCACTCCAGGAACTTTGAAAGATACCCCAGTAAGAATTTCTGGAGATGGCAGCTGGACACCAGTTTGTATTCATTGCTGGGGATGCTAACATGTATTCCATCACCGTGTTACATCTCCATGTCTAGGCCACCAGAATTTTGTAAAGTTCTCAGGTGACTCCAATTTGCCAGAAGAGTTCAGAGCCATGGCTTTAAGAAGAAGAAGATTTGGGCATGAAGAAGAAGGTTTACCCTGTGATTTCTTCAATTCTTTTGAGGACATTGGAGAGAGATGAGTACACTGAGAATTGTTCCTAGAAAAACAATACTTTTTCCTTTTGCCTAATATCATTGTATCTGTCAATTTACTATTACTATAATGAGATACCTGAAGGTAGGACCTTTATAAAGAAAAGAGGTTTTTAAACCACAGTTCTGGAAGTTCAAGGATGTGGCACCAGGATCAGCTTGGTTTTGGTGGAGACCTCATAGCAGATGGCATCATAATGGTGGGTGCATGTGAGGCAGAAAAAGATCACATATTGAGACAGGAAGACAGAGTGGGATGGGATCAGACGTGCTTTTATAACAACTTGCTCTCATGAGAACAACTGGGGTCCTCTGAGAACTACCTTATGGTCTAACATCCTTTCACTAAGCCTCACCTCTCAACTGTCCCACCAACTCACTCTCTCTCTCTCTCTCTCTCTCTCTCTCTCTCTCAGATGAGGTCTCTCACTGTGTTGCTCAGGCTGGTCTCAAATTTCTGGGCTCAAAACATCTTCCTGCCTCAGCCTCCCAAGTGCTGGGACTATAGGTGAATGTCATGGTGCTCAGCCCACTGCTTCCTAAATATCACCACACTGGGAATCAAACTTTCAACATGTAAACCCTAGGTAGATACATTCAGACCACATCCAAACTGTATCTGCTACCTAAGCAATTGCTCCTAATCTGGAATTATAAAGAAGAAACTCTGACCCCTAATATTTGTTTTATGTAAATACATTTTTAAATTGTAAAAATTCAAGAAGCACAAAAGTGTACAGACCAAAAAGGGAAATTTTTCTTCTTGTCTTCTTACCACTCTTAAATCTGTTCCCTCTTCATTCATTCATTCTTGCAGTATTTTTGAACACCTAATAAGTTAGGCACTGTACTAGGTGCTGGGATATAAGAGTAAGCAGGCAAAGTCCCTGTTCTCATGGTAGAGCAATGTAAATAAATATTCAAATGATTTCAGATAGTTTTTTGAAGGTTAAATTTCTACTTATTATTGACACTCATATAATGTGTGTTATGTGCCAAGCATAGATTGAAGCACTTTACAAATATCCATTCATTTAATCCTATAAGTGAACCTTGAGGCACAGAGAATTTAAGCAATTTGTCTAAGATGAAACAGCTGGTAAGCTATGGAGCCACAACAGAAACTCAGGGAATGTGGTTTCAAATGGCCAATAAACATATAAAAATGTGCTTAAATTCATACCAAAACTGATTCATTAAAACAATGATATATAATTTTCACCTATGATACTAGCAAGGATAAAGTAGATTGTTTACAATCTGTTGATAAATATTTGAACAAACAAGTATTCTCATATATTGTTGGTAGAATTATAAATTTAAAAAGTTTTTAATTGGTGCAGTCTAATTAAATGTAATAGTGGGATTCTTTGTGATATTTTTGTATATGCACAGACATAACACAGTAATGTGAGGACAAAAGGATGCTGGGAAGTGTATGTTAATACCTTAGATGAAGTTTTCAGGAGTAGGCTCTTCAAAAAGTGAGTATCAAAGGAACCAGTGTGCCACATCCTGTTTTGCATGGGGCATCCCAGGCAGAGGGCCCAGTAAGTACAATGGTCCTTTGCTCTTTGGACTTTGTTATGGTTTGGATCTGGAATGACCGCCCAAAGCTCATGTGTTCAAAGCATGGTCCTCAGTGCAGCAAAGTTCAGCACTGCATCATGAGGGCTATGACTTCATCATTGGAAGATCAGAATGGACTACTGGGAGTTGGGACGTTTGTGGAGGAAGTAGATTTCTGGGGTTGTGCCCTGGAATCTGCTTAGCTCCTTCCCATCCTCTCAGATTCTCTGCTTCCTGGCTGTCATGACTTATAACTTTCCTCTACTGTGCCCTTCCACCATAATGTTTCTGCCTTGGAGCCAACTGACTATAGACGGAATCCTCTGAAACCTGAGCCAACAGAAATCTTCCTCCTCTAAGTTTTTCTGCTCAGGTATTTTGGTCACAGTGACACAAAATTGAATGACAAAGGGCAATTGAACAATTGAAGGAGAGAGCTCTTGTGATGATGATAAGAGAGGGGAGAGAGGCTGGAGCCGTGGCTTGGCTGTTATGGCTCTTGCCCAGCATATGTGAGTACACGGGTTCAAACCCCAGCACCCACGTACACAACTAAGTGTCAGAGCAACGAAAGCCATGTGAAAAACTTAATAAAAATTGATCTCTCTCCCTCTCTCTCTCTCTCTGTGCTCGCTTAAAAAAAAAGAGGGGAGAAATAGGGACAAGGTTAGAATGGGAAAAGGTTTGATATATAAGGGTTGTAAAATAGAAATTTGAGTTGGATGACATGGGAGTAGACATGATCTGATACATGTTTAAGATGATCACTTTTTCTGGAGAATCTATTGTAGGGATTAACAATACAATCAGGGAGATTCTTGTGCAGCAATCCAGTGAGATATGAAGGGGTTTCAAACCAGGGTTCTACTGTTAATGATTTAGGAGATTTCCCCCTTATTTTTTATATTTCAAATTATGATACAAATTCTCATTCATAGGAATTCTAACAATATAAAATACAGTAAAATGTGAACTTGACCACCAGCAAGTTTATCTCCATTTGTCCTCACCTGGGCTTAACCCTCAATTTCTTCCCCCAAACCAACCTCTGTGAACAGCAGAAGGTATGTCCCTACCTTCCTCAAAGCCTTCATAACTGATGCTTGAGGATAAATAGATATGCACATATATTTATTGTTTTAAAAATATAAGCATGATCATCCTCTAAATGTATGTGTAATTTGCTTTTGCTCACCCAATAACATGCCACTAGGACCTTTATTTATCAGCACTTATGGAGTTGCCTATCTTTATATCAGCTCTTTGTTTCTGCCATGAATTGCCCTTGTCCATTTTTCTGTTGGAATGTCTTTCTTCTGATTTCTAGAAGTTCTTTTGTGTAATAATATCAACCCTTGGTTCAAATATGTGTTGACAGATTTTCTTTTTTTCTTTTATTTTTTTATTCTTTTTTTATTAGAAGTATATAGAGATGGAAACATTATCAAAACATTAGCAATCAATGGATATAAACTTTGTATCCAGGGGTAATGCCAAAACATGGATGACCACCTTGGGTTTCACCTGTTGCAGTTTCCTCCAGAAGAACTCATGCGTTAAATGGGTATCTCGTGGAGGAATGACATTGGCTTCTGGGATGGTTCCCCCATATTCCCACTCTCCAGTCCCCTATGAGTTCTTCATACACTCTCCACCCTCCCCATCCCCCTCCCTACACCTCCAAGTATCCTAGGGAGCCATCCCCCTATTACTCTGAGAGTCATTCAATTTGAAGTATTGTTAGGTTAGCCGTCTACCCTACTGCTTCCCCATATATTCTAGCATCCACAGATGAGAGAAACCATTCGGCCCTTGAGTCTCTGGGATTGGGATACTTCACTAAGCATAATTCTTTCCATCTCCATCCATTTGATTTTGAAAGCTATAATATCGTCCTCTCTAATGGCCGAGTAGTATTCCATTGTATACATCTACCAAAGTTTTTGTATCTGCTCGTCGAGTGAGGGGCATCTGGGTTGGTTCCATAGTCTAGCTATAGTAAATTGTGCTGCTATAAACATTGAGGAAGCCACGTCACTATAATACGCTGATTCTAACTCTTTTGGGAAAATACCTAGGAGTGGGATAGCTGGGTCATAAGGTAGTTCCATCCTTAATTTTTTGAGGATTCTCCACACTGCTTTCCATAGTGGCTGAACCAGTTTGCAGTCCCACCAGCAGTGTAACAGTGTTCCTCTTTTCCCACAGCCCCACCAGCATCTGTCGTTGTTTGTATTCTTCATTTTGCCACTCTAACAGGAGTGAGGTGGTATCTCATTGAAGTTTTGATTTGCATTTCCCTGATAGCTAATGATGTAGAGCATTTTCTCATATATTTATGGGCTTTCTGGACTTCCACTGGAGAGAAGTTCCAATAAATCCAATTTATCGATTGGATTATTTGTGAGTTTGGACTTTAGTTTCTTTAGTTCCCTGTAAATTTTGGATATTAGCCCTCTGTCCGAGGTGTAGCAGGCAAATTTTTCTCCCATTCTGTAGGTTCTCTCTTGATGCTCTTGACTAGATCTTTAGCTGTGCAGAAACTTTTTAGTTTAATTGCATCCCATTCATTTATTCTTGATTTTACAGCATGAGCCGTAGGAGTGTTGCTAAGGAAGTAGCTGCCGACTCCTATATGCTGTAGTGTTGACCCTACTTCTTTTTCTAGTAAGTTTAAAGTTGTAGGCTTAATATCCAGGTCTTTGATCCATTTTGATTTAATTTTTGTGCCGGGCGAAAGATAAGGATCCAGCTTCAGATATCTACATATGGCTGTCCAGTTTGTCCAACACCATTTGTTGAACAGGCTATCTTTCTTCCACACTATACTTTTGGCCCCTTTATCAAATATCAAATAGTTAAGGATATGGGGGTTTGTCTCAGGAGCTTCTATTCGGTTCTACTGGTCTTCGGTTCTGTTTTGATACCAATACCATGCTGTTTTTGCTACTACAGCTCTGTAATATAATTTCAGGTCAGGGATTGAGATACCACTTATTTCTTCCTTTCTACAGAGTAGTGTTTTGGCTAGTCTGGGTCTCCTGTTATTCCATATGAACTTGAGAATTGCTATCTCTGAAGATTGCCATAGGTATCTTGATGGGGATTGCATTGAATCTGTACAGGGCTTTGGGTAGAATGGCCATCTTTATTATATTGATTCTGCCTAACCATGAGCATGGAATGTTTTTCCATCTACTCAGGTCTTCTGTAATTTCTTTTTTTAGTGTTTGATAGTTTTCTTTTAAGAGGTCCTTAATATCCTTTGTAAGGTTGATGCCCAAGTATTTCATTTTTTTGGAAGTGATGGTGAATGGGAGAGATTTCCTGATTTCTTCTTCTGTGGATTTGTTGCTGGAGTAAAGAAATGCTAGTGATTTGCTGGAGTTGATCTTGTAGCCAGCTACTTTGCTAAAATCACCTATAAGCTCTAGGAGTTTTCTGGCAGAGGTTATTGGGTCTTCTAGGTACAAAATCATGTCATCTGCAAATAGAGATAACTTAACTTCCCCTTTTCCTATACGAATACCTTTGATTTCCTTGTCTTGCTGATATCTCTGGCAAGGGTTTCAAGGACTGTATTGAACAAGAGTGGGGATAGCGGACAGCCTTGTCTCGTACCTGAATTCAGTGGAAATGCTTTCAGTTTTTATCCATTGAGGATAATGTTGGCTATGGGTCTGTCATAAATGGATCTGACATAGTTAAAGTATCTTCCCTTGATCCCTATCTTTTCCAAAGTTTTGAGCATAAAGTGGTGTTGAATTTTACCAAATGCTTTCTCTGCATTAATAGAGATGATTATATGATTTTGTTTTTAATTCTGTTTATGTGGTGAATTACATTTATTGATTTGCATATATTGAACCAGCCTTGTTTTCCTGGAATGAAGCCCACTTGATCATAATGAATTATCTTTTTAATGTGCTTTTGTATCCGATTAGCTAAAATTTTATTAAGGATTTTTGCATCAATGTTCATCAGGGAAACTGGTCTGTAGTTTTCTTTCCTTGATGTGTCTTTGTTGGGCTTTGGGATCAGTGTAATGTTTGCTTCATAAAAAGTGGTGTTTGGGAGTGATCCCTCTATCAATTTCCTGGAAGAGCTTGTAGAGGATCGGTGTAAGTTCTGTGTAGGCTTGGTAGAATTCTGCCGTATATCTCTCTGGACCTGGACTTTTCTTTTTTGGGAGAGCTTTGATGGCTGCTTCAATTTCACTTTCTGTGATAGGTTGGTTGAGGTTTTCAATGTCCTCCTGTGTTAAAGAGGGGATGTCGTATGTGTCCAAAAACCTGTCCATGTCCTCCAGGTTATAAAATTTGGCAGAGTATAATTTTTCAAAATAGGTTCTGATGTTCTTCTGTACCTTGGAAGAGTCTGTGGTGATATCCTCATTTTCATCTCTGATTTTGTTGATTTGCTTCATTTCGATCTTCCTTTTGGTGAGTTTGGCAAGGGGTCTGTTGATTTTGTTAACTCTTTCAAAGAACCAACTCTTAGATTTGTTAATAGATTGAATAGCTTTTTTGTTCTCAATTTCGTTGATTTCAGCTCTGATTTTGGTAATTTCCTGTCTTCTGTTAGATTTAGGGTTGGACTGTTCCTCCTTTTGTAGTCGTTGGAGTTGAAGCATAAGGCTATTAATCTGATCTCTTTCTAGATTTTTGATGTATGCACACAGTGCTATAAATTTACCTCTTAAGAAAGCCTTCATACTGTCCCAGAGGTTTCAGTGTTGTTTCATCGTTCTTGTTCAATTTCAAAAACTTCATAATCTCTGTTCTCATTTCCTCTTTTACCCATCCTTCGTTTAAGAGGTAATTATTCAATTTCCAAGTATTTGAATAGTTTCTGTTGTTTCTCTTGTTGTTGATTGCTAAGATCATAGCATTATGATCTGATAGAATACATGGGATTATATCCACTCTTTTATATTTGCTAAGATTATCCCGGTGAACTAGAATGTGGTCTATTTTAGAGAAGGATCCATGGGCCGATGAGAAGAAGGTAAATTCAGCTGCCTTAGGATGGAATATTCTGAAAATGTCTGATTGATTAATAGAGTAGTTCAGATTGGAGACATTGTTATTAATTTTTTGTTTTGATGATCTGTCTAGAGTTGATAGTGGTGTGTTGAAGTCCCCCAGGATTATTGTGTTGAGGTCAATGAGGGGATTAATGTCCTTAAGTATTTTTTCCATATATTTGGGGGGGTTGTAATTGGGGGCATAAATGTTAATTATCGTCATATCTTCTTGGCGAACTGTCCCTTTTAGTGTGATAAAGTGTCCTTCTTTGTCCTTTCTGACTAGTTTTAGTTGAAAATTTTGTCAAAAATTAGAATTGCTACACCAGCTTGCTTTTTTGGGCCACAGGCTTGGTAGACGTTTTGCCATCCTTTCACTTTCAGCCTGTGTCTATTTTTGAGTGTCAAATGTGTCTCTTGCAGGCAATATATTGTTGATTTTGTTTTTTTGATCCAGTGGGTCAGTCTGTGTCTTTTAATTGGGGCATTGAGACCATTCACATTCAAGGATAGAATAGATATGGGAGGCTGATTCACAGATTTTGTATCTATTACAGAATTCTGAGTCATCTTGAAAGTCAGTTTTTGTATAGCATGATTATTGACTCGCCCTTGTTTAAGGATTTATCATATCGTTGGCATTATCTTTTAAATGGAGAATGTCTTTGAGAATGCTCTGTAGAGTGGGATTAGTGTTCACATATCTTGCAAGCATGAGTTTATCGTTAAAGTATTTAATTTCCCCTTTGCATTTGAAGCTGAGTTTTGCCAGATATATTATCTTTGGTTGAAAGTTGTTATTTTTTAACACTTGAAAGATATTGTTCCAAGCTCTTCTAGCCTTCATTGTTTGTTCTGAAAGATCCGTAGTGATCCGAATTGGTTTGCCTCTGAATGTGATTTGAGACTTTCCTCTAGCAGCTTTTAGAATACTCTCTTTAATTTCTCTGTTATTCAATTTGTAAATGATATGTCTTGGTGAGTTTCTCCTCTGATTAGGTCTATTTGGTGTTCTATAAGCATCTTGGATGTGGTATTCTGGATCAATAGTAAAATGAGGGAAGTTCTCACTTATGATTTCGCTTAAAAGGTTCCTGAATCCCCTTGTTTGCTGTTCAGAATTTTCCTCCAGGCCAATGATTCTCAGATTATTACGCCTAATCTCATCAAATATTACTTGGAAGTTCTGATTATGTAAAATAAGCTGTTTATCTTGTTTTTCTTCTTTGATTTCTACATTGTTTAGGTGATCCTCATTGTCCGATACTTGTTCTTCAAGCGCTGAAGTTCTATTTTCAGTGGAGTTTACTCTGGTGTTTGTGTCTTCCGGTGAAGATTTGAATTGGTTAACCGTGTTTTTCTTTTTTTTTAATTTTTTTTATTTTTGAGCAACCTTACAAGATTTTAACAAAACAATATAAAATGTGTATAAGATGTGTATATAT
>PVKS010028097.1:0-26810 GCA_004027875.1 Aplodontia rufa | reverse complement strand
GGTACAGCCCCTCAGGAAAGCAGGGTGGAGAATCCTCAAAAAACTAGGGATGAGCCCATCATATGATCCTGCTATTCCTCTCCTGGGTATTTTTCCAGGGGATTTAGAATCAGCACATTACAGCAACACAGCAATATCTGTGTTCATAGCAGCTCAATTTACAATAGCTAAATTATGGAATCAACCCAGATGCCCCTCGCTGAATGAATGGATCCAAAAACGGTGGTACATTTATACCATGGAATTCTACTCAGCAATTAGAAACAATGATATTGCAGCCTTTGAAGGTAAATGGATGGCTATGGAAGAAATTATGCTGAGTGAAATCAGCATAACCCAGAGAACCAAGGGTCGAATGTCTTCACTCATCTGTGGAGGCTGGAGCTAGACCCTGGCCATTGAGAAAGGAGGTCTATTATCATGTTTTAAATCCAGATAAGGTGTAATGTCATACAACCTAAGGCATTTGTAGAGATGTATTGGGAAGGGGGGAAGATATGGGTGGGTATTTGTGGGGGGCTCTTGGGGGTAAATCTAATTTTCAGAATTTATATATATATATTATTTCATTAGATTATTTGATTGTTCAACAAATAAATTTCTGAATAAAAAAATCTTTTTTACATGTTAAGTGCAAAGCATTCTTTCAACTGATAATTCTGTTATCTCAAAACTGAAGATATTATATGAAAAACATGTAACTATAGAGTTTTGTACATATTTAACACTTTTAAGACTTAATTTTGTTATAAACTATATTCATACTCAAAAGTATTCATCAAACATAATAAACTACTAATTTGAAACTACATGTTAGGTTTACCAAAGTGTACAAATTGTGTTTATTCTGAATCATTTTAATACTTAAAAAATCATACACACAACATGCACGCAAAAAATATTTTCATAAGACAATATTAAACTAAAATTGAGAAAGCACAATTAAGGCCTCAGAAAAATTTTCAGCACTCTTTTGCACAATTCATAAACAATTTGCTTGCATACAAACTTCTTCATTATTAAAATTATCTTTAATCAATGTACTTTCTTTATTGGTCTAAGCATAAAATGTACCATGTGACATACTCCTGTTCTAAGAGATCTTTAACTTTTCATTGCTCCCATCCTTAGATTTAGCTTCCTCTCAGTTGTGATGACTATGTAACTGAAGAAATAAACACATTCATTTTCAATTGTCCATGAAAGAAAATAAACCAAAATAACAGAGGAGAAGGCATGGAAAAGGGCATGGAAATCCCTACATATCTAAAGATGTTATTTATAGTGATAAAAATTGTGAAACGTGCACTTGATAGATTACTGTTACAATTAGTAACTGACAATGTTATTTGAAAAATAAATATAAAATATATTAGGAGTATAACCATGTAAGAAAATATTCATACCTCTAAAACTGAAATAAATGTTGCATGAATAAAAATAACCAAAAGCAATGGAATTTTTCCCCTAAAATTTTTTATTACAATAAACACTTCAAGAAGAAATCTTTGGGGCGGGGGAGAAAATCTGCTAAGTGATAATGGCATTAGCTAAACCATTAACACATCAACATTTCTGATAAGGAACTTCTAAAGGCTGAAGGTTGTAATTCAGAGGAGACACTTCATGGCAATGGTTTTTTACTTTGGAAGTACTATCCTTTTCCCAGCCCACACAGATGCTAAAAACTGTCAAAATGACCAAGAAGCATTTTGGTGACAATTCCTATTAAAATGGTTAATTTTGTCACTTTGATTGGGTCACAGTGTGCCCAAGTATTTGGTTAAACATTATTCTGGGCTTTGGGTGGTTTTAAATGAGATTAACATTTAAATTGGCAGACTGAGTAAAGCAGATTTCCCTCCATAATGTGGTAGACTTCATCAAATCAGCTGAAGGCTAAAACAGAACAAAAGGTTCCAGAGTATGAAAACTCTTTCTGCCTTCAGTCTGTAGCTGAAACACTGGCTCTTCCCAGATCTCAAACCTAGAAACTCAGACTGGAAGGATACCATCGGCTCTCCTGGATCTCCAGTGTCAGCTCACCCTGTGGCTCCTGGGATTTGCCAGCCTCCATAATACTATGAGCAAATTCTTTATAATAGTGAGTGTCTCTGTCTCTCACACAATCCACTGCTTCTGCTTCTAGGGGCCAATGACACTCTTACTGAGAATCACTACGTTAACTGGGTAGAAATTTTGGTCCAGGTGGCAGGCTAGCAACAAAGAGGTATTATCTTCTAGCAAATGTGCCTTCTAACATTCCTCAAATCGCTGCACATCAGATGCCATCTTTGTTGAGGAATCATAAAAAGATAAATAAAAGATAAATCAGCCCATTAATATTTGGTAAAATAAAAATCAAAATTCAAGTGTATCTCCTTTCTTTCCATACCTACATTTATAAACTACCTGATACTGGTAGGCAGTAGTTTTTTGTTTTGTTTTTCTTTTTACATCATTTTAAGTTGGATTGTACCTTTCTTAAAGACTTTTTTATTAGAAAACTTATGAATATACACAAACCTAAGCATATCCTTTTTAAGATTTCTTCAAAAGATGATTCTACCAACATATAAAAATCAAGACGTTGCTGTTGGTCACGATGTAAACAGACTAACCTCAAAGAGACTAGCTGTGAGTTCTTCCAATTCCTGACCAAGTTGATCTCGTACTTTTGAAAGCCTCTCACATTCTTCATCTTTCAACTTCAGTTCCTATGAGAAATTGATAATTTTATTTGGGATCTCTGCAATGTTCAGGCTGATTCAAAAGACTACATGATGCTTACTAAGAAAACTATAAATTATTAACACTATCATCTACTATATGTTCACACCAAATGTTTAGAACTTGCTACATGGAACACTAAAATTCCATGTAGTCTAAAATAATCCAACTAACATTAAATTTTCACATTTCTTTCATTAAAACATCCAAAGATTAAATATGAACATACATATAAGCAATAAATGACTTCATTTTCCCCTTGATTTTTCCCTGAACATATTTATATCTATTAAGCAAAGACTTTTTAAAATTATGTATATCAATTTGAATGAAAGTGCAATTTTATTCATGTTTATTTAAAGAGTTGTTTACTTATAGATACCATACTGTAATTAATCTCAAATTTCTTTTAGAAGACTATACCCATTTAACACGCACTGGAACCAGAGGTAAATGTTGCCTGTTAGCATTTAAAAATCAAGAAAAATGTTGATGATTACATCCTACATTTACACATGATTTCTCTACAGGTCACAGATGTCTAAAACTTCTTTATTAAGATGTTAAACATATGCAATTTTATATGTTGAAGTAGACCTAAATTAACCTTCCAAACAGAGAAAAAAAAATTCAAGATCTTTATACAGTAGTCACAATTACACAAATAAAAAAATGAGACAGTTGTGTTGTAATTGTGGTAGAAGCATAATTTTTAAATTCCTCAAAGGCTATTCCTGAAAATCAGACATATCAACTAGGACACCAGAAGACCGTATCATTGGTAATAACCATATCATTACCAAAACTAGGTAAAAGAGAATCCCCACTAATCTCAGAATATGAGAGAATGTGCTTATCTGACCCACAATGTGGGATCAGAAGGAAACAACTGTAAGTGAAAGAGATCTCAGAACCCCAAAATCACTAACTCAAAAGAAGAGGACTTCCACCTTGGAGAAAGCTAGGAGAACAAATCTGAGAACAAATGAAGAAAAGCAGAAAGGTTTTCACAGGCCTCCCTTCAGATGAATTAAAAAAAAAAAAAAAACTATGTATTCCACCTTGCAGGCAGCAAATGGTGCTGAAATGCTCTGAACTCAAGCATCTCAGAAGAGGTCAGCAAAGAGTCCCTTGCCAAGGACACAGTCTCATCCTAAGGGGTAAATGCCTGGAATTTGAAACCAAACTTCAGGATAAAAAGAATGGAGACAGGCAAAGAGAAGGAACAGATACAAGGAGGAAGGGGTGGAAGATTCTAAGAGAAATAGATCACAGAAAATCATCTAAAGAGAAAACAGTATTTTGTGGTGAAATGCTAAGCCAAAAAAGCTCTTAGAAACACTGAACTAGAGGAGAAAACCTGTTTGAACAAGGCTTACTTCTTAGAGACAGAAGTATACGCAAATACACCAATAAAAACAAAGGGGAGAGCTATCCTGGCTTATTCTACACCTTCACAGGAACCTTGTCCTAAGGGAACAGGGAAATCCAATTCATGTAAAAATAGGAAACAATATATAAACAAACAATATATAAACAAATATATAAAGTTACCATTAGATAAAAATAATCATGTAAAAATAGGAAACAATATATAAACAAACAATATATAAACAAATATATAAAGTTACCATTAGATAAAAATAAAATGTTCTGGTGCACAGTAGGATGACTATAGATACAACATTAAACTGTACATTTCAAAAAGCTAGAAGAAAGGCTATTTTAATATTTTTGCAGTAAAAAAAACGATAAATTGAGATAACCTGACAAACACTACATCATGCATATGTGTTGAAACATTACATGGTACCTTATTAATGCATACAATTTATGTGTTTTATCAGTCAAAATTTTTATTTTTTTCATCTGTTTTCCCCCCCACCATTTAATTGTGTATGTGGTGCTGGGGATCAAACCTGGGTCCTTGTGCATGCCAGGCAAGTGCTCAACCACTGAGCCACCTCTCCAGCCCCACCAGTTAAAATTTTTTAAAAGTTAAATGTTGGGCTGGAGTCGTGGCTCAGTGGTTACAGCGCTTGCCCAGCATGCCAAGTAGGCAAGTTCAAACCCCAGCACCACATACAAAACAAAGTCTCAGAGCAATGAAGGCCACATGAAAAACTAAATAAAAATTGCTTCCCTCTTTCTCTCATTGTCCCTCTCTCTCTCTTTAAAAAAGAAAGAAGAAAGAAAGAAAGAAAGTAAATAAGTTAGTTAAATGCAAAGCAAAGTCACCTACAAGGGGAAAAAAATCAAATTAGTCAAACTTAAATAGCAGCATGGCTAACAATAAAGTAACATTTTTTAGATACTCAAGGTAAAAAAAGGTAAACCAAGTATTTTATATCCAAAGTGTCTTCTTTCATGTATAAGGCCAAAAAGTATCATAAACCTGTAAGACCTCAGAAAATGTCTCTCCCATAAGCCTGAGTGATGGAACAGAGAGTAAGTTTAAATGACCAAAACAAACAAGAAAAAAGAATCTACAAAAGCTTTAACTAAGGACTGGAGGTGAAAAGGAAGCACATCTAACCACAGAAATACGACTAAAAGATGGAGATATCAAAAGAATGAGAAGTCAATGTACAGACTGGGAGAAAACATTTATAAAAGACATATCTGATAAAGGACTGTTATCCAAAATATGCAAAGAACTCTTAAAACTCAACATTTAGTAAAGAACAATCTGATTTTTAAAATGGACAAAACACCAGAACAGACATTTCACCAAAGAGGACACATGAATGACAAATAAGCATATGAAAAGATGCTCGGCATCACTTTTCCTTAAGGCACTACAAATTAAAAGCAATGATGTGATACCACCACATACTTCTTAGAATGGCCAAAATCTGAACACTAATAACATTCAACGGTAGTGAGGAAGTGGAGCAACAGGAACTCTCATTCTTCACTGTTGGGAATGCAAAACAATCAGCCACTCTGAAAGATAGTTTGGCAGTTTCTTATAAAACCACATACACTCTTACCATACAATCCAGCAATCACACTTCTTGGTATGTACTCATGAGTTGGAAACATGTCCACACAAAAACACTGACATTCAATGCTGCTTTGTTCATAATCGCCAAAACTTGGAAGTAGCCAAGATGTCTTTTAGTAGGTGAATGAATAAATAACTGGTACATCCAGATAATGGAATATCATTCAATGCTAAAACAAAGTGAGCTATTAATCCATGAAAAGACATGGCAGAATACAAAAAGCATATTACTAACTGAAAGAACCAAACTTAAAGGCTACATACTACATACTGTAGAAATAAATGTTAATTTATTTTAGTATTGTTTGTGGTATGGAACAAAGGCAGTATCTATAGAAGAGCTAAGGTATCTTAAATCTTTGATTTAAAGTAACAACTGGAATAGCTTAATTATGGAAACAACCCAGATGCCCCTCACTGGATGAATGGATCCAAAAACTATGGTACATATGTACCACGGAGTTTTACTCAGCAATTAGAAACGATGATATTGCAGCCTTTGAAGGTAAATGGATGGCTATGGAAGAAATTATGCTGAGTGAAGTCAGCCTAACCCAGAAAGCCAAGGGTCGAATGTCTTCACTCATCTATGGAGGCTGGAGCTAGACCCTGGCCAGTGTGAAAGATGGTCAACTCTACTGTATTATACCCAGAAAGGGTGTAGTGACACACAACCTAAGGCATTCGTAGAGATATACTGGGGAGGAGGGGGTAGGGGGTTGGGGGGAGGGATAAGGGTGGGAAATTGGGGGGGCTCTATGGGGTAAATCTAATTTTCAGAATATATATATATAAAATATTGTTTCACTGGAAGCATTTTTGATTGTTCAACAGCTAAATTTCTTAATAAAAGAATAAAGTTACAACTGGAATAAAAATAAAACCCTTCCAAAATACCAAAAAGAAAAATTGGAGGAAAGTAAAAAGTAGACCACATAGTGAAAAGGTTCATATACACATAATAAATATTCGAAAGTTATGTGACAGAAATAAGCCCCATACAGCCTGTTCATTAATAAATGTAAGTAGATATAACTCACCTATTAAAAGAAAATGACATTCAGATCTGCTAAAGAAGCAAAATCCATCCCTATGCTCTGAACAATAGACATACCTAAAATGAAGTGATTCAGACAGATTAAAAATAAAAGGATGGGCAGAACTATTCCAAAAAATATAATAAAAATAAAATGGGGATCTCAATCTTGCTATCAATTAGAAAAGGTAGAATACAAGCATAAAATCACTAAATACAGCAAAGGAAACTTATAAAGACTATAATACACAATGAAAACTTTAAAATATCCCTGAAAAACACAAAAGTAGACCTCAACAAACAGGAAGAAAGACATACCATGTTCTTTGATAGAAAGACATCATTAAAATGTCAATTTGCCCTAAATTAATTTATAACTCTATAAATGCATAAATTTAATGTTGGGTCCTTTCATTATAATTTTATGTGAAAACCAAATTCACTCTATATTTCCTACCAAGTTAGTAGTACAGAAATTCCTCAGGATACAAAAGCAAATAAAATACTATACCCTTAAGAAGCTTCCAAACCAATAGACCAATACATAAGTCTTTCATGAAAGCAAAATTCTTGGGTAGCTCCCTATTATCTACCAAAGCGGAGTAAACCTCACCCTATCACAGAAGACACTCTATGACATATGTAATTTCTCTTTCCAGAGTTATTTCCCTTGATCCATACTCTAAGCTAGAGTTAAATTGCTCTGATTTGCTCTTCATTCATTGCCCATGTTGATTCCATCCACCTGAATTCTTTCCCCAAGTCTGACTGCTAACGTTCTTTTTTCATACTGCGGTTTAAACCCAGGGGCACTTAATTACTAAGCCATATCCCCAGTCCTTTGCATTTTTTATTCTGAGGCAGGGTCTCACTATGTCGCTGAGGATGGCCTCAAACTTGCAATCCTCCTACCTCAGTTCCCCAAGTCGCTGGGATTACAGGCATATGCACCACACCCGGCTAATAACTTTCGCTTTATGCCTCAAAGTCCAACTCAGTCTACCTTTCTAAAGTAAAATTTATACTTCATGTAAATGTTTTTTAGAGCTTAATTTGCACTTTTCATTAGTAATACTCTGTATTGTAATAGTCACTCAAAATTCATTCCTTCAATAAATATTAAGTTTGTGGTAACAAAACATCAGGAATTCATCTAAGAAGAGATATACAAAAGAAATAAAACCAAATTCATGATTTTCATAAAGCCAAAGCCTAATGAAGGTTGCAAATGTTTAAACATATACGCAAGACAATTTTATAAAGAATGATGTGTACATACTAGAAAAATCTTCCAAATGGAAAGAAAGAAAGAATGGATTGTGTTTATAGTAGCCAACTATTGGGAGAATGGATACCACTAAAAATTTTTTTAAAAAGATATGGTCAAAAAGTTAGGTTTATGAACTGTCTTAAAAAGATTTGAAAACAATGGCAGGATAAGAAATGGGGACTTATCTTAAAAGCCAGGGGAAATTATCTAAAAGGCCATGGCAAAATCACTGAAGGATTTTAATTGGGACAGCACTAAATTTACAGTTCAGAATAATAACTTGTACAGTGTGGCTAGGTTAAAAATAAACTAGAGAGAGAGAATATGGTAATTATGGTAATACTTTAGGTACAAGATATGGATTTAGAGTGGTAATATTAGAGAAAATCTGAGATATTTAGAATAGAGACCATCAAGACTATATACTGAGTGCATTTCAACAAATCTAAGAGTTCATCATTTTTAGATAAACATTTTATACATCAAGAAGAGAATATACTGCTAATGAAACTATCATACCATGCTTTTTTCCTCTTGGAATTGCCAATTTATATTATAGGGAGTATTCTTCTAAACTGATAAACAGAATGTTATCATGCTATACTGCTCTTTTGTGCACTTCTTTTTATGTATTGTCATATCATAGTGAGATTCTTTTGAAGATGCTTAACACCATTTAAGATAAACAAATATATTACCCAACTCACATAGTTCAATTAAATTAATAACAAGAGGGCTGGGGATATAGTTCAGTAGTAGAATGCTTATCTAGCATTCAGAAAGCTCTGGGTTCAATCTCCAGGGGGGGAAAAGTCTTTAAAAATGAACAACTGTGAACAAGTTGACACACAAGTAGGCAATAACAACTGCCATGATTATTGCCTGACTGCAACTGTTAAGACTCAATGATTTCAGAAAAGTTAATGAGAAAAAATGTACAGCTCAGAATCAATGAAACACTATCATGTAAACAAGTCTTTTTTCCCAACTAATAAACTCCTTAAAGACAGGTTCATATATAATGTATTTCTGCACAAAGCCTAGTATAATGCTGTGAATAACCTGGTTATTCAAGAAATACTTGCTAATGTAAGAACATAGTAAATATATTATAAACATCCTTGGTTGCAGTTAGTAAGACCATGCAAGTTGGTCCAGGTATGTATTTTATTTTTTTAAAGAGAGAGGGTCAGTGAGAGAAAGAGAGAATCAATTTTATTTAGTTTTTCATGTGACTTTTATTGCTCTGCGACTTCATTGTGTATGTGGTGCTGGGGTTCAAACTTGCATACTTGCGCATGCCAGACAAGTGCCATACCTGAGCCACCACTCCAGCCCCCTAGGTATGTATTTTTGAATGACTTCCTACGGTTGCAAGTTCTGCTACTGGGTTTCATTCCTCACATAATTTAATTATCTTTTAAGAAGAATAAAAGTTGTAAGTGACTTCTTACACCAGCAGGTTTCATCCTTTAGTGATCATAAAAAAAAAAAAAAAACTGGGAAGTTTGACGAAAATGTGTATCGCCAAGCCTCAACACAATAATTCTATTTCAGCAGATCTGGGGTAGCATACCAAAAATCTTCATTTTAATAAGGATATACTGAAGAACCAACTTAAGCCTGAGAATTCCACCAAATGTCACTCTTCAGCAACAACATATGGAAAGCCGAACAACTAAAGGACAACACCATAATCTCCAACATCCCTGCATGTGAAACTCAGGAGTCACAGAGGTGTCCTCTACTCACACAGTATAGATTTATTGCTCGGAAATGGCAGCCACTTCCAAGCAACAAAAACAGAAGAGACACAGATCCTTAAATTATTTCACAGAGAACAACTACCTATCAACTACAAATACCAGGTTCAGAGTACCAAATAAATAAAAATGAACTTCTATCACATCAAGTCACTAAAATTTTGGAGGTGTTTAGAAGCATCAAGCATCACCTCAACTAATATGTTTACCTGCGTGTGCCTATTCAGACACTAGTATTCCTGTGTACATGTGTATAATTGATTTAAATAAAACATATTGAGAACGTATTATATGCTCAACATACAATCATAAACCAAAACATGTGCAATCCTCATTCTTGTGAAGCTCAAAAATAACACAGTATGTATGAGAAGTATAGGTTTTCATGTGGCAGGGGGTGGATGGGATGGGACAGACAATCAAATAACACAAATAAGGAAATACAACTTTCTCTTTCAATCAAGATGCAGTAACAAAGATCAAACTTACCACCCACCTGATGCAACTAAGAAACTGGAAAATATATATGAAATAACAATTTTCAAGACACTGAACATTCAGCAACAAAAGACAATGATCCTCTGGAAACGGGAAACAAATCGGGTAAGCCCTCCTAGATTGTTATTTGAAGAGATGAAAGACCAGAAAAGTTTAAAACTGTATTTACATGTTCAAGAATCTAGAAGTAAGTAAGATTGTGTTAAAAACAAAGAAAACTAAATATAAAAAAGATCCAAAGCAAACTCTTGGTGATGAAAATTACAATGTCCAGATTTTAAAAATATGCTGTATATTAATAGATGAGATCATGCAGAAGGAAAAGAGCAGTGACAGCAAAGACACAGCAACAGAAAACTATCCCCAGTGAAATACCAACAGGGAAAAGAATTAAAAATGAACGAACAGACCCCCAGTATGCTAATGTATGTCTACTAGGAGTCTGGAAAGAGAAAATAATGAAGAAGTACAAAACTTTTTGAAAAAATATTGTACAACATGTCCCAAATTTTACAAAAAGAAGCAACTTTCAGATTCAAGAAACCCAACAAATTCCAAACACACACACATACACACACACCTGGAAAAAAAATACCATAAAGCATATCATCAAATGGCTTACAAAGGAATCTGATAAATACCCAGAGAAGCCAGGCATAGTAGAGCACACCTATAATCCCAACAACTTGGGAGGACTGTGATTTCAAAGTCAGCCTCAGCAACTTAGCAACTGAGCGAAACCCTGTCCCAAAATAAAATATAAAAAGGGCTGGGGATGTGGCTTAGTGGTTTAGCATGCCTGGGTTCAATCCCTGCTACCAATAAATAAATAAATACCCAGAGATTAAAAAATAGCCCATACAGAGGAATGAAGGTAAGGATAAGAGTAGACTCCTTGTGAGAAACAATGAATGTTTTAAGACACTGCAGCAACTTTTTTACAGTTCTAAAAGTAAAAACCATCAACATAAAATTATTTATCCAGTTAAAATAACTTAAAAACAAAAGTGAAAAGAAACCTTTTCAGATATACAAAAGTTAGAAGACAAAAGCAAATATGGAAAACAAAGATGTTAAAGAATGTCCTTTAAGCAGAAAGAAAATGATACCAGATGGAAATCTAGATACACATAAAGAAAGGAACAGCACTGGAAATGACAGCTATGTGAGTACCTATGTACAGAAAAATGAAGATTCTGTCTCATTTTTTTTTTATTTTTATTCGATAAACATGGTCTTGCAATTAGGAGGGATTCATCGTCAAACAATCAAGAACAAAAGTGTAATGACAGAACAAGCCAAGACGTGCCAGACCATGGTTTTCCCATGGTTCCATGTTTCACCCTACTTAAGCCCCAAGTTAACTGGACTTTTCCTGGAAGTCAGTGGTTCCCCTCTGATTAGATTCCCCCACACTGCCTCCCTCTGGTCTCCTTGATGTCCTTCCTATTCCCTTCCCCGCTCCCTACCCCCCTCCCTATGTCCCCCAGGAACCTAGGCAAGGTGCCCCATGATCATGTAAAATTCATACATGTTGAGGTAATTGTCAGGTTAGCCATCTATCATACTGTTCCCACTTGTATTCTAGCTTCCACAAATGAGAGAAAACATTAGGCCCTTGAGTCTCTGAGTTTGGGATACTTCACTTAGCAAAATTTTTCCATCTCCATCCACTTGGCTTCAAATGCCATAATATCGTTTTCTCTAATAGCTGAGTAGTATTCCATTGTATATATGTACCAAAGTTTTTGAATCCACTCATCAAGTGAGGGGCATTTGGGTTGGTTCCATAATTTAGTTATAGTAAACTGAGCTGCTATAAGCATTGAAGAAGCTGTATCTCTATAATATGCCAATACTAGCTCTTTTGGGAAGATAACCAGGAGTGGGATGAATGGGTCAAAAGGCGGTTCCAGCCCTAATTTTTTGAGGAGTCTCCACACTGCTTTCCAGAGTAGCTGTACCAGTTGGCAGTCCCACCAGAAATGTAACAGTGTTCCTCTTTTCCCACATCCCCTCCAGCATCTGTCATTGTTTGTATTCTTCATTTTTGCCACTCTGACAGGAGTGAGGTGGAATCTCAGTGAAGTTTTAATTTGCACTTTTCTGATTGCTAGTGATGTAGAGTATTTTCCGATATGTTTATGGGCTTTTTGGACTTCTCCCTTGAGAAGCTTCTTTTTAGTTCCATAGCCCATTTATTAATTGGATTATTTGTGATTTTGGTATTTAGTTTTTTGAGTTCTTTGTATAATCTGGATATTAGCACTCTGTCCAAGGTATAGCAGGCAAAAATTTTCTCCCATTCTGTAGGCTCTCTCTTTGAGACTCTTGACTAAATCTTTAGCTGTGCAAAGGCTTTTTAGTTTAATTGCATCCCATGCATTTATTCTTGATTTTACTGCTTGCCCCATGGGAGTCCTGTTAAGGAAGGCTGTGCCGACCCCTATGTCATATAATGTCGATCCTATTTCTTTTTCAAGCAATTGTAGAGTTGCTGGTTTAATATCCAGATCCTTGAACCATTTTCATTTAACTTTTGTGCAGAGTAAAAGGTAAGGATCCAATTTCAGTTGTCTACATTACAGCTGTCCAATTTGTCCAACACCATTTGTTGAACAGGCTATCCTTCTTCCACACTATACTTTTGCCCCCTTTATCAAATATCAGATAGTTAAAGGGTTCATCTTGGAATCCTCTATTCTATTCCATTGATCTTCAATTCTGTTTTGATACCAATACCATGCTGTTTGTGTTACTATAACCTTGCAGTATAATTTCAGGTCAGGAATTGAGATACCCCCTGCTTCCTCCTTCTTGCTGAGCAATGTTTTGGCTATTCTGGGTTTTCTGTTATTCCATACAAATTTGAGTATTGCTTTTTCTATATCCGTGAAGAATGACATTGGTATTTTGATAGGGACTGCATTAAATCTGTATAGGGCTTTGGGTAAAATGGCCATTTTGATGATATTGACTCTACCTAACCATGAATATGGAATGTTTTTCCATCTACTCAAATCTTCTATAATTTCTTTTCTTAAAGTTTGATAGTTTTTGTTGTATAGGTCCTTGACATCCTTTGTAAGATTTATGCCCAAGTATTTTATATTTTTGGAAGAGATGGTAAAAGGGACAGATTTCCTGATTTCTTCTTCAGTGGCCTTGTTGCTGGAGTATAGGAAAGCTAATGATTTATGGGTGTTAATCTTATAACCAGCCACTTTGCTGAAATTGTTTATAAGCTCTAGAAGTCTTCTGATCCAGCTTATAAGGTCTTCTAGGTAGAGGATCATGTCATCAGCAAATAGAGACAACTTGACTTCCTCTTTTCCTATTCAAATTCCTTTGATCTCCTTCTCTTGTCTGATAGCTCTGGCAAGGGTTTCAAGGACTATACTGAATAAGAGTGGTGAAAGTGGGCAGCCTTGTCTTGTTCCTGAATTAAGTGGAAATGCTTTCAGTCTTTCGCCACTGAGCATAATGTTGGCTATGGGTCTGTCGTAAATGGATCTTATGTAGTTAAAATATCTTCCCTTGATCCCTATCTTCTCCAGGGTTTTGACCATAAAAGGATGTTGAATTTTATCAAAGGTCTTTTCTGCATCAATTGATTATATGATTTTTATTTTTAATTAAGTGGTGAATTACATTTATTGATTTGCAAATGTTGAACCAGCCCTGTTTTCCTGGAATGAAGCCCACTTGATCATGATGTATTATCTTTTTAATGTACTTTTGGATCCAATTAGCTAGAATTTTACTAAGGATATTTGCATCTATGTTCATCAGGGAAATTGATCTATAATTTTCTTTTCTTGATGAGTCTTTGTTAGATTTTGGTATCAATGTTATATTTGCTTCATAAAAAGTATTTCATAGTGCTCTAACCCTTTCAATTTCATCGAAAAGCTTATAGAGGAATGGTGTTAATTCTTCTGTAAAAATTTGGTAGAATTCTGCCATGAATCCATCAGGTCCAGGACTTTTCTTTTTTGGAAGGCCTTTGACTACTGCTTCAATTTCAGAACCTGAGATAGGTTGGTTTAGATTATCAATGTCTTCCAGTGTTAATCTGAGGGTGTCATATGTGGCCAAGTATCTGTTCATATCTTCCAGATTATCAAACTTGGCAGAGTATAAATTTTCAAAATAAGTTCTGATAATCTCTGGATTTTGGTTAAATCTGTAGTGACATCTCCATTTTTTTGTCTTTGATTTTATTGATTTGCTTCATTTCAATCTTCTTTTGGGTGAGGTTGGCGATGGGTCTGTTGATCTTGTTTGTTTTTTCAAAGAACCAACTCTTTTTTTGTTGATAATTTGTATTGATTTTTTGTTCTCAATTTTATTAATTTCAGCTCCAATTTTAGTTATTTCCTGTCTTCTAATAGCTTTTGGATTGGACTGTTCCTCTTTTTTGTAGGAGTCTGAGTTAGAGCATAAGACTTATTTGGGCTCTTTCCAGATTTTTGATGTATGCACTCAGTGCTATAAATTTACCTCTTAAGAATGATTTCATACTATCCCAGAGATTTCGATATGTCATTTCATCATTCTCATTCATTTCCAAGAACTTGATTTCTGATCTCATTTGGTCTTTTATTCATTCTTCATTTAAAAGGGTGTTATTCAATTTCCATGTGTTAGAGTAGCTTCTGTTGTTTTTCTTGTTGATTGCTAAGATCATGGCATGTGGTCTGACAAGATACATGGGAGTACATCAACTTTTTTGAATTTGTTAAGGTTAGCTCTGTGGACTAGGATGTGGTCTATTTTTGAGAAGGATCTGTGAGCTGCTGAGAAGAAGATAAATTCAGCCAATTTAGGATAGAATATTCTGTAGATGTCTGTTAAGCCCAATTGATTAATAGAGATGTTCAGATTGGAGATATCTTTGTTGATTTTTTTCATTTTGATGATATATCCAATGTTGATGATGGTGTACTGAAGTCCCCCAGTATTATTGTGTTGAGGTCAATGATGAGTTTAATGTCCTTGAGTATTTTTTTCCATATATTTGGGGGAATTGTGATTGGGGGCAAAATGTTAATTATCGTTAAGTCTTCTTGATGAATTGTCCCTTTTAGTATGATACAGTGTCCATTTCTGTCCTTTCTGAGTAGTTCTGGATCAAAATTAACTTTATCAGATATTAGGATCACCACACCAGCTTGCTTTTTTGGGCCATAGACTTGATAGACATTTTGCCAACCTTTCACTTTCAATCTGTGTCTATTTTTGGGTGTGAGGTGTGTCTCTTGTAGATAACATATTATTGGATTTTGTTTTTTGATCCAGTAAGCCAATCTGTGTCTCTTAATTGGGGCACTGAGACCATTCACATTCACAGTTAGAATAGATATGGGACTCTGAGTCCCAAACTTTGTGATTATTGCTGCGTTTTGTGCCATCTTGGGTTTCTTTTGGTGTGTATTCCAATTATAGACACTCTCTTGTTTAGGGGTTTAGGGAATTATTAGCATGTTCTTCTGAATGATGTCCTTGAGAATATTCTGTAATGCAGGGTTTGTTTTCATGTATCTTGCTAGCTTGAATTTATCATTGAAGTATTTAATTTCTCTGTCACATTTAAAGCTGAGTTTTGCAGGGTATATTATTTTTGTCTAGAAATTGTTTTCTTTCCAAGTTTGAAAAATATTGTTCCAAGCTCTTCTGGCCTTCATTGTCTAATCTGAAAAATCCATAGTGATTCTAATTGGTCTGCCTCTGAACATGACTTGGGGCTTCTCCCTAGCTGCTTTTAGAATTCTTTCTTTAGTTTCTCTGTTAATCATTTTATATACGATATGTCTTGGTGAATTTCTCATTTGGTTAGGTCTGTTTGGTGTTCTATAGGCGTCTTGGACATGGTATTACGGGTCAATCCTGATATGAGGAAAGTTCTCCTTGATAATTTCATTTAATATGTTTTTAATGCCCCCTGTTTGTTGTTCGATGTTTTCTTCCAGCCCAAAAACTCTCAGATTATTTCTCCTCATCTCATCAAATATTACTTGGAAGTTCTGGTCATGCACAATAAGTTTCTTTTCTTGTCTGTCCTCCTTGAACTCGACATTGCTCAACCTGACTTCATTATCTGATGTACATACTTCAAGAGCTGAGGTTCTATTTTCTGTTGAGTTTACTCCCGTGTTAGTATCTTCTAGTGAGGATTTGATTTGGTTAACAGTATTTTTCAATTCTGATAGCTCTGCTACATCTCTCTTCGGGGTGTCTAACTTTTTATAAATATGGTCTTTCATTTTATGGAATTGTTCCCTTATTTCCTTATGAAAGTTGTCTCTTATCACCTGAAACTGATCTCTGATCTCTTTTCTTCATTCTTCTTTCAGCTCCTTGATTGAGTTCCTAATCATAATGTTGATATATTTTTCTTGGTTTTCATCCAGGACCCCTGCCATCAAGTCCTTGGATGGGGAGCTGTGAGAGTGAGGATGGGAGTCATTACCCCTTTTCCTCATTTACAGACACAGGGGATGTGGCTTGAAGACCGACAATGTGTATTACTATTATAAGGGTTGTTGGAGCTTCTTATGCCTCTGTTTCATTGGGCTGAGGTGCTACTTGGGAAGCACAGAGTAACAGCTGCCAGTCCAGTCAATGAGGAAATGTGAGCCTTAAAAAACTGAAGATGAATTGCGATTTTCCCATCCAGACTTGGAGCCACAGGAAAAGCTACCTCCCTTCAGCTTGCCATCTTTCTCATTATTTAAATCCCTTCAAAAGATAACTGACTAACGCAAACAAATAATGTATTGTGGAGTTTAAAATATGTGAAGATGTTGGAGAAAAGGTAGCCTCTTTAAGAAATGGTACTGGGAAAACAGGATGTCTATAGGTAGAAGAATGGAACTAGATTCCTCTCTCTCACCCTGTACCAAAACAAACAAACAAACAAACAAAAAGTCAACTTAAAATAGATCAAAGATCTAGATGTAAGAATAGAAACTTTGAAACTGCTAGAAGAAAATATAGGAGAAACATTTCAACATATAGGCATAGGTAATGACTTCCTGAATAGGACTTCTATAGGTTCTTATCAAGAATCAATAAATGGGATACCATCAAATTCAAAAGCTTCTGCCCAGCAAATAAAACAATTAACCATATGAAGACAGCCTACAGAATGGGGGAAAATTTTCATCAGTTACTCTTTTGATAGAGTATTAATATCCAGAATATATAAAGAACTCAAAAAATTCAACATTAAAGAAACAATTAACACATTTAACAAATGGGCAGATAAACTTGACACTTCTCAAAAGTACAAATGCCCATCCTGGAGCAGTGGCTCAGCAGTTTTAGCACTTTTCTGGTATGCATAGGACCCAGGTTCAAACTCCAGCACCACATACACAACTAGGTATTGAATAAACAAAAACCAGATGAAAAGAATAAATAAAATTGATTCTCTCTCTTAAAAAAAAAAAAGTACAGGGTTGGATCTGTGGCTCAGCGGTTCTGGCACTCGCCTGGCGTGTGCGAGGATGCGAGTTCGAATCTCAGCACCACGTACAAAAGGAAGTGCTGAAGCAATGAAAGTCACATGAAAAACTAAACAAAACTGATTCTCTCCCTCTGTGTCCCTCTCTCTTTATAAAAAAAAAAAAAAGTACAAATAACCAACAGTTCTATGAAAAAAAAAAGTTCAACATCTTTAATCATCAAGGAAATGCAAATATCAAAATATGCTGAGATTCTACAAAACTCCAAACAGAATAACAATCATCAAGAATATAGATAATAATAAATGCTGACAAGGATTTAGGAAAAAAGAACTCTTATACACTGTTGGTAGGAATGCAAATTATGACAGCCACTATGGAAATCAGTTTGAAGATTCCTAAAAAAACTAAAAGTAGAACTACCATATGAGCTGGCCAAACCATTCCCTGGTTATTTATCCCACAGAATTAAAGCCAACATACTTCAATGATACATGCATGCTTATTTATTAGCACAATTCACAAATGCCAAGTTATGGAATCAGTCTAGGTACTTACCAAGAGATGACTGGATAAAGAAAAGGTGGTAAATACACACCATAAAGAATAACAAAACTATGTTTGTGAGAAATGGATGGATCTGTAGAGTATCAAGTTAAGTGAAATAAACCAGACTCAGAAAAACAAGTATTGAATGTTTTCTCTCATATGTGGAAATGGGGTAGGAGAGTGTTAAGGGGAGAAGAAAGAGGATCAGGGAAAGAACAGAATGAGGAGAGGTATCAGGGTGTAAAATTGATCAAATTATGTTATATGTAGTTACAAAAATGCCATAGTGAATCCACTATACAACATAATTATTATGAAGGGAAAAACAAAAGTATACTTTTATAAAATTCTTACACTGTAAGTAAGATAATATACTATCACTGGAAGATAGTGACAAGTTAAAGACATACACTATAAACCCTAAAGCAATTACTAAATTAACACAACAAAGACATACAATAAAAAAAGCTAAAAAAAGATGAAATGAAATAATTTTAAAAATATAGAATACAAAAGGCATTAAACAAAGAAAAGGGGAAATAATCACATGCAACAATAAATAAAAAACAAATAGGATGGGGCTGGAGTGGTGGCTTAGCGGTTATGGCGCCTGCCTGGCATGAGCTAGTCCACAAGTTTGAGCCCCAGCACCACATTCATAACGAAGCTTTGGAGCAATGAAAGTCACGTGAAAAACTAAATAAAATTGATTCTCTCTTTCTCTCACCATCCCTCTCTTAAAAAAAAAAAAGGGATGATAGAAGATTTAAACAAACAATATAAACATTACACTAAATGCAAACGGTCAAATCACACCAATTAAAAGGCTAGGCATGGTGAGGCATACCTATAATCCCAATGATTTAGGAGATTGAAGCAGGAGGATTGTAAATTTGAGGCAGGTCTTGGCAAATTAGTGAGACCACATCTCAAAATTTTTAAAATAGATTTTTTTTAAAGGCTGGGGGAGTATATAGCTCAGTGGTAAAGCACTCCTCAGTTCTAGCCCCAGTACTACAAAAAAAAAAAAAAAAAGAAAGAAAGAAAGAAAAGAAAAGAAAAAAGAAAGCAGGCAGAGATTTTTAGAATGGATTAAAAAATAAGACCTAACTATATACTACCTATAAGAAACTCACTTTAAATAGGAAGAAACAAAAGTAAAAGGATGGAAAAAAAAAGTATCTGGCCTCTCTTAAAAATCAGTAAAGGCTGTTGACATAAGTATTGATTCACTAGCTGCCATAATTCAGAAAATATTGTCATATTCAAGAGTCTTCTTCTAGCCTTCAGACCTAAGTAAATATTAAAACTATTTTGTCCCCTTCATAATAAAATTTATGCTATGTATGTATTCACACATTACTATTTCAATTATCTCAACAGTACCTCCAAATGCTGCAAACTAAAGATTTCAAAAGAAATTCCCAAATGAGTTGATATTTATTCTGATCAATAAGTAAACACAATGTGCTTTTTTCTTCTAAAGAGAGAATCAAATTTTATTTAGTTTTTCATGTGGCTTTCATTGCTCTGACACTTCATTGTGTACATGGTACTAGGATATGAACCTGTGACCCTGCACATGCAAGGCAAGCGCTGAAACCACAGGGCCACTGCTGCTGTCCCTACGCAATGTGCTTTTTTTTTTTTAAGCAATTTTTTTTATTTAGTTTTTCATATGACTTTCATTCCTAGGAAACGTCATTGTATACCTGGTGCTGGGGTTTGAACTTGCATACTTGCGCATGCCTGGCAAGTGCTGTAACTGCCCACACAATGTGCTTTGAAAGGTGGACAGATATGCTCACCAGTTTTACCTCTGTATCTGTGATTTCACTAAAATACTCTATTTAAGACAATAAAGTATGAGCCAAATGGAAGCAGCATAACACAACCACATTTTACTACATCCTTTGGGAAAAGACTAAAAACTATTGATTTTTATTCCTGATAAAATATATTTGAAAAAAAATGCTAACATGTCTTCATGGCTGTTTAACCATCAGCCATTTAATAAAGCACTAATAAAGAAACATATACACCAGGCATATATTGCTTTATACTAGGGGGATTTCATTACATTCTTGAGAGACTAGTGGGAAAGGGAGAAACATATGTTTGAAAAACGTCACAGTATGCTGAAAGTTATACCTACAGAATGTTTGCCCTACCTTCTCAATTTTCTACATGTAAATTAATATTTCACTACTAGTATCAAATTTTAAGTATGTAGGGTTTTTCATATTATTCCCTTACTGTATTTCTGATGCATGTAAGCCTTTATATCCCTATTTCACTCATGCAATTGATGATCCATACCTTTTTTCTTGCCAGAGGTTTGATAATTTTATTGATCTTTCAAAAAACCAGTACTCTGTTTTATTCATTTCCTCTATTTTTTCTCTTGTCAATTTCATTTACTTGGGCTCTTATTATTTCCTTCCTTTCACCTGCTCTAGCTTTATTTCACTCATTTCTTTAGGTTCTTCAAGTAGGAACTCAGATTGTTCATTTAGAATATTTTATTCCCTAATGCTATATATTTCCCTCTGAAATTTAATGAAAACCTCAGAATAAAGATATGGCCACAAATTTAGAAATAAGTAGCAAAAAAATTTTAAAGAACCACAAATGGGAACAAGAATAATTTACCAAGAAAAGAAAATTCTCTAAGGTAAAATGCAGAAAATACTCCAAACTAGCAGAATATCAAAGGTGATTTTACTAAAACAATTCCTCAAAACAAAATGAATTAGACCAAATGACTTCAAATACATGATTATCAAGTCAACCAGAAATAAGGGAAAAACTGACATGTGTAATACAATCCACTAAATTTGCCTTACAGATAATGTAAGACAGAGAGCCGTCAATATAGGGATTCAGAAGAGCTTCAGAATCACATTTTTCCAGTAAGTCCTCTTAGACAAGTCTTCTTTACTACCAAGTCAATTTCAGATTCCTATATGCTGCCCCACAGGAGCTGAGGCTGGGCATACGAGAAGGATAAATGCAAAACTATAATGATATCATTTATGAGTTGGCCACCCCCTATGGAGAAGCAGTGATTCCTAATAAAGTAAATGGAAGCATTCCTTTTTTCTTTGTCTTACCTGCTGAGCTTTTGCAAGTTCTTCTTTTAATCTTTCGTAGCCCTTTTCTCTAACTTCAAGAACAGATGGGCTTCGCAAACGGGACAGACTCTCTGTACTCAACCCAAAAATATCATCGCTGCCAGAACAAGTCTCTGTGATAGTAGCACCCTGTAAAAACTCTCGCTCTGCATTACAGTTGTCCTTCCTTGTAGATAATTTAGTTAGCCCAGCTGCAGCTCCAGAGGTAACAGAAGATGCTGGGTCTGTAACATGAATGCTATAAAGAAGAAAAAGTTTTCAGAAATTATCAGCACATGTACCCAAGAAATGGCATAAGCCATAGCTCTAACACCACATTATGCAATTTGGTAAGTCTCCAAATTTAATTAATAGCAAGTCTTCAGTCGTATCAGTCACATTTCAAGTACTTAAAAACCACAAGAAGCTAATGGCTTTCATGTAGATTAACAAAGAAATAACATTTTCAACTATCCAAAAAGTTCTACTGGATAGTGTTACTCAAGAATAGGGGTCGAGGGGCTGGAGCGGTATCTCGGTGGTTTCGGCGCTTGACTGGCAAGCACAAGGACCCAGGTTCAAACCCCAGCACCACGTACACAACTGAGTGTTGGAGCAACTAAGGCCATGTGAAAAACTAAATAAAGTTGTTTCTCTCTTTCTCTGTCTCTCTCACTAGCCCCTCTCTCTAAAAAAAAAAGAAAAAAGAATAGGGGTCGACAAACTATAGCAAGTCTGTCTTTCATAAGGCGTATGAGCCAAGAATGGTTTTTACATTTTCAAATAGTTGAAAAGAAATCCAAACAACAATATTTTGTGGCATGTGAAAATTATATGAAATTCAAAATTCTACGTCCATATAGTTTTACTGGAACACAGCCCACTCGTTCATTTACATACCACCCATGGTTGCTTTCACACTCTAAAGGCAGAAATGAATAGATGGGATGTAGAACTATATGTTCTACAGAGGCTAATATATTTACTATCTGGCACTTTACATTAAGTTTTCCAACCCCTGCTCTGGAGCTTAATGTATCATTCTACACACCCAAACTTATGTTATTCAAATTTTCAATAAAAAGTAACAAAGTTACCAAGCAAACTGCCCATCTTTTTAAAACTATAATCCTAAATAATCTCTTACCTGATACCAGATATTTCTGCACAATTTAAACGTCTGGGGGATGAATACACAGGTTGTGTAGGAAGATCAGAAACATCCAATGCATTAGCCTGGATAGAAGAGCATAAAGCTGAAGGATGTGGCCGGTAGATGACACTTGGTGAGGTAGTCTGTTCCTGAGTTCCTGATTCATATACACTAAGAAGGTCTGGAGAAGTAGGTGAAGCAAGGTTTACTTCATGGAAGCCTTCCAAGGGGTCATTAGCCATAGCAAAAGCCTCATCATAAGATAACCTATGTCAAAACAAAAAGCAGATCATTATTTTTGATGCTTATATTTGAAACTAAATTAATATGCATAAATTATAAAATGTTTAAAAGTCCATAATAAAACATAAGCTTATAATAAAAGAAAGAGTAAAGAAAAAAGACCTACTTAATAAATGACCTTAGAATATACATACTACCTAATTTGGAAGAAACATGAAAATTATAGCTATTGTTGCTGAAGTAAATACAATTGACAAGTAAGTATGAAGAATAAATAAAAATTTGCTTGATATTTTTTTTCCAACCAAGGTTACAGAAAGTAAAAAAGCTGTCAGGTGTGGTGGCACAAGTCTGTAATCCCAGCATCTTGGAAGGCTGAGGCAGGACTATGAGTTCAAAGCCAGCCTCAGCAACTTAGTGAGACCCTTTCTCAAAATAAAAAATAAAATGGGCTGGGGGTGTAGCTCAGTGGTTAAGCGCCCCTGGGGTTCAATCCCTAGTACAAAAAAAAAAAAAAAAAACCCCACCTAAAAAAGCAGTAAAGTTACAGATATATACACACATTCTCTCCCCCGCCCTCTCAAAACTCTCAAAATGAGATAGACTTAACTGTTCTGCTCTCCCTCATACTGGCTATGTGACTTTGGATGAGTCGGTGTTTTTTATTTTGAAATAAATCTAAATTTACATGAGTATTGCAGAGCTCCTACATTATCAAAATTTTGAAATTTTTGAGCAATTTGAGAATGTTTCAAACATGATGCCCACTGATCCTTAAATATCTCAGGATATATACCCTAAGTACAATGTCATTTTCCTATACAATCAGAAAATCATCATCAAAATCTGGATGTTAACATTGACCAAAATTATCAGCTAATTGGCAGACCTCATTGAAATTCTACTGATTAACCTAACAATGTCCTTTACTATTCTGGACAATTGGCTTCATTTCCCTAAGCCTTCAATTTTTCCTCTGATGAGATGAGAATGAGGATAACAAAATTCCCTCCTGTGATGTTTTGAAGCTTAAAAGAGACAATCCATTAAAGTGCTTAGTAGAGTACTATGTGCCTAGCACACAGCATGGCCTAAATAAACATTCTTCATAATAGCCATTAACAATAACAAGTATGCTTCATTTTCTCCATTAGCAAAAATATTTTATAGAACTACTGAATTACATTACGAAGTTTACATTACAACTAAGAATTACCACTCAAGCTTTTCATTTGAAGAATCTAGAAACCCTTTATTTTCCAATTGTCTACAGAATAAAGACCAAAATTACTAGCCTGAAAATTAGTTTTCTAAAATCTGAACCCAATCTCTACTTCCAATTTTTCCCTACTACAGTAGTACTTTGATAATCATGAATTATTCTTCCCAGAACTTTAAAGTTTCCAAACCCAAGCACCAATATAGCATGTAACTGCTTCCACAAAACACAAAAATAATCATGTCAAACTAACTGAAAATTTTAACTCTCTCATATCCCCCAAAAAAGTGTTGAAAATGTCAAGTAGAGACTTAAAAGTTTTCAGTAAAGTTAAGAACGAAAAGACTCAATATTTACATATGTTCTCAAAATTGCAGATAACTACATGACAGATCGCTAGGATGTATATGAACAACTAAACCTGTTAGTTTGCTATCTACAAAAGCCAACTTTCAAACCCAAAAACTACTAATAGCAAATAGTAATTTCAGTCCTCAAAATGTAATCCTTGTTTTCTCATGCAAAATATCCACTGTCAAATGATAATTCAAATTAGTAAGGAATTTATGTTTAATATTCCATTGTAATTTATTTTCATCCAAAAGAATAATTTTCATCTTTATTCAGTAACACACATGCCAAGAAAATATCTACATCCACTTTCACTTGAATATTAGATCATTAATAAATTCATTTTAAGGTACAAACCCTTTGCAAAAGGTTTTCATTAAACAGACATTTTTATCAGGAACTATTTATGACACTTCCTGTTCTCTATCCCATATATTTCCGTGGGTTTTGGGTTTTTTGTTTGTTTGTTTGTTTGTTTTTTTTTTTTTGTACTGGGGATTGAACCCGGGGTGCTTTACCACTAAGCTACATCCTCAGTCCTTATTTTTTTGAGACAGGGTGTTGCTAAGCTGCCGAGGGTCTCAGTAAATTCATGAAGCTGACCTTGAACTTGCAATCCTCCTGCCTCAGACTCCTGAGTTGCTGGGGTTACAGGCATGTGCCACTGTGCCCAGCTATCTCATATACTTCTTTAATTTTTTATTAAGCACTTAAGTTACTGTACAATCATAAATGCATATAAAGTAACAATATGATATGCATTCGTTCTTAGACCAGAATTACCCCCACATCACCCACACCCCAGTCTCTTGATTCTTCTATATTTTGCCCCTACAAGCAATATAAATGTTCAGATTGCAAATTTTCCAGAATTAGATTGCATTAAAATTATTTAGATTCTCAGGGGGATAAGGAGTATGCTACAATTTTAAACGTCTCCCTAGATCCCTCCCTATTATCCCATATATTTCTAATTCAACAATCTACACCTTGAAGTTTTTAACTAAATCATAGGTTATAACAGTATTCTCATTTCTGGAAATGAAAAAAGTATATAAATCCTCTGGAAGAAAACGTAAGATCACCTAGCAAAACGGCACAGTCAGTTAATGCATGAATCATCATGCCACTCATAAGGCTTTTTACCCAAAAAATAAGCTGGCAAAATGAAAAATAAAATATGCACACATAAGACTAACAGCATTATTTGTAACAGCAAAAGACTGATTTAGTGAACTAGGATACATTCTCACAATGAAGTGCTACATAGCTATAGAAGGAAATGAATAATATCTACATACTGCTATGAAGGGACCCTGAAAACATACTGATACATTAAAAAAAAAAAGGGTATTCCAAGCCACTTTTTATTTAAGAAAGGAGAATAAAAATACAAATTTACTTATATGTTTAAAAATGTACAAAAATGTATATATCATGGATTTGTATATTATGTGCTTATATTTTAGAAATGGAAAGGTAACTCAAACACTAGTAAAAAAATTTTTATCCAAGGGCTGGAGCAGAGTCTCAGAGGTTGGAGCACTTGCCTGGCATGCACCAGGACCCAGGTTTGAATCCAACACCATATACACAACTAAGTGTGGGAGAAACAAAGGCCAGATGAAAATATAAATAAAATTAATTCTCAAAAAAAAAATAGTTGGGCTGTAGTGGTGGCTTAGCAGTTATGGCACTTGCCCAGCATGCGCCAGGACTACAGTTCAAAATCCAGCACTAAGTACACAATGAAGTCTCAGAGCAACAAAAGCCATGTGAAAAACTAAATAAAATTAATTTATTCATATTCCCTCCCCCTCCCCCTCCCCCTCCCTCTCCCTCTCTCTTTAAAAAAAAAAAATCTAGAGGAAGAAGGCAGGTAGGAGTGAACAGGCATAAAATCTAGACCTTTCTGACTGTGCCTTGCTTTACGGATTTGAATTTGAACTTGAGACTATAAAAATAATACGAAATTAAATTTTAAAAGAATCCCTTAAAAAAAAAAACCTAACTATATACTGAAATGGTAGCTCAACCACATACAAAAGAATTTTTTCTAATTATTTTAAAATACAGTAATACAAATGTATAACCCTAGTGGAACCTATTCTAAGACCAAAAGGAAGTGAAAAAACTCAAACTATTTTCAGTGAATTAGTAGTAACGTTGATACTGTCATTCTGAAACTATTACATATGAAGCAAATGTTTTGTTACTGTCCCTATCTAAGCCATTATTTCTTAGCATCTGAGAAAAGATGCAAATATAAAATCAAAGAAATTAAAATTTCAGAGTTCTAAATTTGAATCAAACAATGGCTAATTCCAAGTCTAGGGAAGTTTTTTAAAAAGACTGGAATATCCTGTTATGTTGGGCACTGTGCAAAAGACAAACCCTGCGCCAAACACC
>PVKS010028096.1:0-26807 GCA_004027875.1 Aplodontia rufa | reverse complement strand
GGACGGGGTCGGGAAGGGGAGAGAAAGAGGAAAGTTCAGTGGGGAAGTGTTGCTCCACCAAGCCTGGGATGGCGCTTCGTGGCGCCCTATTCCTAGGGGGCGTGTCTAACGTGACCTCCAAGGATCACTTGGCCCCTCTCTTCCTGCTGTCCGCCGCCAGGTGTGGGGCGGGTTGGGCTGGGAGTTCGGTCCTTGGGGAGTCTCCCACGCCTTTCCTTGCCGTCGCGGTGAGAGGAGGCTGCTCGTTAATGTTACAAAGTGGGGGGTTGCAGTGGTGTTTGATCCTGCACTCCTCGGCTTGGAGGGGCGGGGAGAAGCGGGCAGCCAGTGGGCGGTGATGTCCCTTTCCCGCACTTCTTCTCCATCCTCTTTTCCACTCAACCTGGAGTACAGCCTCCAGGGCTGGGACGGGGTCGGGAAGGTGAGAGAGTGTAAAGGTCTGTGGGGAAAGGTTGCTCCGCCAAGCCCGGGATGCGCTCAGAGGTGCCCTGTTCCCAGGGTTCTTGTCCAACATGACATCTGAGAGTCACATAGGGGGCGTGTCTAACGTGACCTCCGAGGATCACATGTCCCCTCTCTTCCTGCTGGGAGCCGCCCAGCAGGGGGCCGGCTGGGGGATGTTTTCAGTCCCTGGCCGGTCTCCTGGGCCTTCTTCCCTTCGCAGGGGCAGAAGGGTGCTGGTTCCTGTTAAGAAGCTGGGGTTCGCCATTGTGTTTGATCCTCCCCTCCTCGGCTTGGAGGGGCATGGAGAAGCCGGCACCCTGTGGGCGGTGACGACCCTTTCCCTCACTTCTTCTCCATCTTCTTTTCCACTCTGCCCTTGAGCACTGCCTCCAGGGCTGGGAGGTGTTCTGAAAGGGAGAGAGAAAGGAAAGGTTGGTGGGGAAGTGTTGCTCCACCAAGCACGGGATGCCGCTCCCTGGCACCCTGTTCCCAGTGTGTGTGTCCAACTTCACCTCTGAGAGTCATTTGGCCCCTCTCTTCCTGCTGGGTGCCGCCCGGCGAGTTGCCGGGTTTGGGGGGGTGGTCAATCCATGGCGGGTCTTGCACCCCTTTCCTTCCCAACGTGGTGGCAGGATGGTGCTCATTCTATTTACGAAGGGGGTGTCACCATGGTGATTGATCCTTCCCTCGTTGGATTGGAGGGGTGTGAAGAAACCGGCACCTGGTGGGGGGTGACGACTTATTCCCGCACTTCTCCATCCTCTTTTCACTCAGCCCTGTGGCACAGCCTCTGGGGCTGGGAATGGGAGAGAGAGAGGAAAGGTCGGTGGGGAAGGGTTGCTCTAACAAACTCAGGGGCCGCTCCACAGGGCCTATTTCCCAGGGGGCGTGTCCACCGGAACCTCCGAGAGTCAATTAGCCCCTCTCTTCCTGCTGGCCTCCGCCCAGCGGGGATGCTGTGCGGGGGGAGGTCGGTTCGTGGCGGGTCTTGGGTGCTTTTCTTTCCCGTCACTGGGGAAGGAGGGTGCTCATCCCGTTACAAACTGGGGGGTTGCCGTGGTGGTTGATCCTGCCCTCGTTTGCTTGGAGGGGCGGGGAGAAGCCGTCACCCTGTGGGCAGTGACAACCCTTTTCTGCACTTCTTCTCTATCCTCTGTCCAACAGGGCCTGGGGGCACAGCTTCCAGGGCTCTGAGGAGTCGGGAAGGGCAGAGAGAGAGGAAAGGTCAGTGGGGAGTTTTGCTCCGCCACCTCGGGGTTCCATTCCCTGGCACCCTGTTCCCAGGGGCATGTCCAACTTGACCTCGGAAATTCACTTGTCCAACTTGACCTCGGAAATTCACTTGTCCCCTCTCTTCCTGCTGGGCGCCACATGGTGGGGGGCCGGATGAGGGGGTAGTTCAGTCCCTGGCTGGTCTCGCACGCCTTTCCTTCCTGTCACAGTGACAGGAGGGTGCTCTTCCAGTTACGAAGGGTGGTCACCATGGTTATTGATTCTGCCTTCGTTGGTTTGGAGGGGTGTGAAGAAACCGGCACCTTATGGGGGGTGACGAACCTTTACCGCACTTCTACTCCATTCTATTTTCACTCAGCCTGGGGGCACAGCCTCTGGGGCTGGGAAGGGTCAGGAAAGAGAGAGAGAGAGAGGAAAAGTCAGTGGGAAAGGACCGCTCCTCCAAGTCCTGGATGCCGTCGTGGGGCAGAAGGGTGCTGGTTCCTGTTATGAAGCTGGGGGTCGCGATGGCGTTTGATCCTCCCGTCCTCAGCTTGGAGGGGCATGGAGAGGCCGGAAACCTGTGGGCAGTGACGACCCTTTCCCGCACTTGTTCTCAATCCTCTGTTCCAATCCACCCTGGGGCACAGCCTCCAGGGCTGGTACGGGGGGGGAAGGGTAGAGAGAGGAAAGGTCAGAGGGGAAGTGTTGCTCCACCAAGGCCGGGGTGCCGCTCCCTGGCACCTAGTTCCCAGGGGGCATGTCCAACTTGACCTCTGTGAGTTACTTGGCCCCATCTTACTGTTGGGCGACGCTGGCTCTGGGCTGGATTGGGTGGAGATCGGTCCCTAGCGGGTCTCGCACGCCTTTCCTTCCCATCGCGGGTACAGGAGGGTGCTCGTTCCCGTTATGAAGGGGGCCGGCTGGGTGGAGATGTCAGTCCCTGGCTGGTCCCCGGGCCTTCCCGTCGCTGGGGCAGAAGGGTGCTGGTTCCTGTTACGAAGCTGGGGTTCGCCATGTTGTTTGATCCTCCCCTCCTCGGGTTGGAGGGGCTTGGAGAAGCCGGCACCCTGTTGGTGGTGACGACCATTTCTCGCACTTCTTCTCCATCCTCTTTTCCACTCCACACGGGGGCACAGTCTCAGAGGCTGGGACTGGGTCTGGAATGGGAGAGAGAGAGGAGAGGTTGGTGGGTAAGGGTTGCTTCGCCAAGCTCGGGGGGCCGCTCTGCATCGCCTTGTTCCCAGGGGGCTTGTGCACCTGGACCTCCGAAATGTCGCTTGACCCCTCTCTTCCTGCTGAAGGCTGCCCCGGCCGTTGACGGGTTGATAGGGGAGGTCGGTACCTCTCGGTTCTCTCATGCCTTTTCTTTCCTTCGCGGAGGCAGGAGGGTGTTCGTTCCAATTAGGAAGAGGGGGATCACCATGGTTGTTGATCCTGCCCTCCTGGTCTTGGAGGGGTGGGTAGAGGCCGGCATCCGATGGGAGGTGATGACACTTTCCTGCACTTTTACTCCATCCTATTGTCACTCCACCCGGGGGCATGACTTCCAGGGCTGAGACGGGGTCAGGAAGGGGAGAGAGAGACAAAAGGTCTGTGGGGATGCGTTGCTCCGCCAAGCCCGGGTTGCCGCTTGAAGGGGCCCTGTTCCCAGGAGACGTGTCCCCTGGGACCTCCCAACATCGCTTTGCCCGTCTCTTCCTGTTGGCGCCGCCCGACAGGGGGCATTTTGGGGGGGGAGATACGTCACTGGCGGGTCTCATGTGCCTTTCTTTCCCGTCGCGGAGGCAGGAGTGTGCTCTTTTCCGTTACAAAGTGGGGGGGTCACCGTGGTGGTTGATCCTGCCCTCTTTGGCTTGGAGGGGCGAGGAAAATCCGGCAGCCGTTGGGCAGTGACGACCCTTTAACGCACTTGTTCTCCATCCTCTTTTCCAATCCACTAAGGGCACAGTCTCCGGGGCTGGGATGGGGTCGTGAAGGGGAGAGAAAGATTAAAGTTCGGTTCGGAAGTGTTGCTCTGCCAAGCCCGGGGTGGCGCTCCATGGCGCCCTGTTCCTACTGGGCGTGTCTAACGTGACCGCCAAGAGTCACTTGGCCCCTCTCTTCCTGCTGTCCGCTGCCTGGGGTGGGGCGGGTTGGGCTGGGAGTTCGGTCCCTGGCTAATCTCCCACACCTTTCCTTTCTGTCGCTGTGAGAGGAGGCTGCTGGTTCCTGTTACGAAGTGGGGGGTCGCAGTGGTGGTTGATCCTGCACTCCTCGGCTTGGAGGGGCGGGGAGAAGCCAGCACCCGGTTGATGGTTACGGCCCTTTCCCGCACTATTCTCTATCCTCTTTTCCACTCCGCCCGTGTGCACAGCCTCCAGGGCTGGGTGGTGTCCTGAAGGGAAGAGAGAAAGGAAAGTTTGGTGGGGAAGTGTGGCTCCGCCAAGCCCGGGGTGCCGCTCACGGGCAGCCTGTTCCCAGAGGTTTGTCCAACTTCATCTCCGAGAGTCACTTGGCCCCACTCTTCCTGTTGAGCGATGCAGGATCGGGGCTGGATGGGGTTCTGGTTAGTCCCTAGCACGTCTCGAACGCCTTTCCTTCCCGTCGTGAGTCCAGAAGTGTGCTCTTTCCCATTATGAAGGGGGTTAACCGTGGTGATTTATCCTGCCCTCTTTCGTTTGGAGGGGTGTTAAAAACTGGCACCCATTTGGGGTTGGCAACCCTTTCCCGCACTTCTACTCCATCCTCATTTTACTCCACCTGAGGGCACAGCCTCCAGGTTGGGACGTGGTCGGGAATGTGAGAGAGAGTGTAAAGGTCGGTGGGGAAGGGCTTCTCCGCCAAGCCCGCATGCGCTCAGAAGCTCCCAGTTCCCAGGGGCGTGTCCAATGGGACCTCCTAACATTGCTTTGCTCCTCTCTTCCTGGTGGCGCCACCCATCGAGGGGCAGTCTGTGGGGTAGGTTCGGTCCCTGGCAGGTCTTCCAGGCCTTCCTGTCACTGGGACAGGAGGGTGCTGGTTCCTGTTACGAAGCTGGGGGTCGCCATGGTGGTTGATCCTGCCCTCCTCAGCTTGGAGGGGCAGGGAGAAGCCGGCACCCTGTGGTCAGTGATGACCCTTTCCCACATATCTTCTCCATCCTGCTTTCTACTCCGTCCGTGTGCACAGCCTCCAGGGCTGGGAGGTATTAGGAAGGGGAGAGAGAGAGGAAAGTTCGGTGGGGAAGTGTTGCTCTGCCAAGCACTGGGTGCCGTTCCCTAGCACTCTGTTCCAAGTGGGTGTGTCCAACGTGAACTCTGAGAGTCACTTGGCCCCTTTCTTCCTCCTGGGCGCAGCTGGCGGGGGGCCGGATGGCTGGGGAGTTCGGTCCCTAGCGGGTCTCGCACGCATTTCCTTCAAGTCGCGGGTCCAGGAGGGTGCTCGTTGCCGTTAAGAAGGGGCTTCACCTTGGTGATTGATCTCCTACATCCACTTTAACATTCTGCCCAGGTGCCCAGCCTCCGGGGCTGGGAAGGTTCGGGAATGGAGGGAGAGAGGAAAGGTCGGTGGGGAAGGGTTGCTCCGCCAAACCCAGCGGGTCGCTCCACAGCGCCTTTTTCCCAGGTGGCGTGTCCACCGGGACCTCCCAGCATCGCTTTGCCCCTTTCTTCCTTTTGGCGCCGCCAGACAGGGGGCATTTTGGGGGGCAGATCGGTCCCTGGAGGGGCACGCGTGGCTTTCCTTCCTGTCCCAGGGGCAGGTTGTGCTCATTTCATTACAAAGTGGAGTGTCGCTGTGGTAGTTGATCCTGCCTTCCTTGGATTGGAGGGGCTTGAAGAAGCCAGCAGCCGGTGGGGTTGACGACCTTTTCCCGCACTTCTTCTCCATCTTCTTTAACATTCCGCCCGAGTGCACAGACTCCGGGGCTGGGACGGGGTCGGGAATGGGAGAGAGAGAAGAAAGATCAGTGTGGAAGGGTTGCTAAGTGAAACCCGGGGGGCGCTGCACGGCGCCCTGTTTCCAGGGGTCTTGTCCACCGAGACCTCCAAGCCTCGCTTGGCCCCTCTCTTCATGCCAGCCGCCGACAGGCAGGGGATGGGGTTAGGTTCAATATCAGGCCCTGGCGGGTCTCGCGCGCCTTTCCTTCATGTCGCGGGGGGAGGAGGGTGCTCATCTCGTTAAAAAGTGGGGTGTAGCCCTGGTGGTTTCTCAAGCCCTCTTCGGCTTGGAGGGTTGTGGTGAAGCCGGCACCCTTTGGGCGGTGACGACCCTTTCCCGCAATTGTTCTCCATTATCTTTTCCAATCCACCCTGATGCACAGCCTCCGGGGCTGGGACGGTGTCGGGAAGAGGAGAGAGAGAGGATAGGTTTGTGGGGAAGGGTTGCTCCGCCAAGCCGGGGTGCCGCTCCGTGGCACTTGGTTTCCAGGTGGGTGTCCATCGGGACCTCCGAAAATCACTTGGTCCCTCTCTTCCTGCTATCCGCCACAAGGCATGGGTCGGGGTGGCGGGGAGGTCGGTCTCTGTTGGGTCTCGCAACCATTCCTTTCCATCGCGGGGGCAGGAGCTTGCTCGTTCCCTTTACGAACGGGGGGTCGCCTTGGTGGTTGATCCTGCTCTTGTTGGCTTGGACGCATGGGGAGACGCTGGCACCTGGTGGGTGTGACGACACTTTCCCTGCACTTCTATTCCATCCTCTTTCCAGTCAGCCCTGGGGCACAGGCTCCGGGGCTGGGACAGGGTAGGGAAGGGGAGAGAAAGAGGAAGGGTCGGTGAGGAAGTGTTGCTACGCCAAGGCCGGGGTGCTGCTCTGTGGCACCCTGTTCCCAGGGGTCGTGTCCAACTGAACCTCTGAGAGTCAATTGGCCCCACTGTTCCTACCGGCAAAACCCCGGCGGGGGCAAAGTGGGGCGGAGGTCGGTCCCTGGCATGTCTCGCGTGACTTTCTTTCCTGTTGCAGGGGAGGAGGTTGCTCATTTCCGTTACAAAGTTGGGGGTCGTCATGCTGGTTTATCCTGCCCTCCTAGGCTTGGAGGATCAGGGATAAGGCGGCACCCTGTCAGCGGTGACGACCCTTTCCTGCACTTCTTTTCCATCCTCTTTTCCACTCCCCCTGGGGGCACAGCCTCCAGGGCTGGGAGGAGGACGGAAGGGGAGAAAAAGAGGAAAGGGCGGTGGGGAAGTGTTGCTCCACTAAGCCAGGTGTGCTGCTCCGTGGCGCCCTGTTCCTAGGGGGCGTGTGTAACGTGACCTGCGAAAGTCACTTGGCCCCTCTTCTCCTGCTCTCCGCAGACCAGCGGGGAGCGGGGAGGTCTGGGAGTTCGGTCCCTGGCGGGACTCCCATGCCTTTCCTTTATGTCTCAGGGAGAGGAGGCTTCTCGTTCCTGTTAGGAAGTGTGGTGTTGCAGTGGACGTTGACCCTGCACTCCTCCGCATGGAGGGGCTGGGAGAAGCCAACACCTGGTGGGCGGTGACGACCGTTTCCCGCACTTCTTCTCCAACCTCTTTTCCACTCCGCCCGGGGACAGAGCCTCCAGGGCTAGGACGCAGTCGGGAAGGTGAGAGAGAAAGTAAATGTCGGTGGGGAAGGGCTTCTCCGCCAAGCCCGCATGTGCTCAGAGCCGCCTTGTTCCCAGGGGGTGTGTCCAATTGGACCTCCTAACATTGCTTTGCTCCTCTCTTCTTGGTGGCACCGCCTGGTGGGGGGCGGAGTGTGGGGTAATTTCGGTCCCTGGTGCATCTTCCGGGCCTTTCCGTCTCGGGGGCAGTAGGGTGCTGGTTACTGTTACGAAGCTGGGGGTCGTCATGGTGGTTGATCCTGCCCTCCTCGGCTTGGAGAGGCGGGGAGAAGCTGGCACCCTGTGGTCGGTGACGACTCTTTCCCACACTACATCTCTATCCTGTTTTCCACTCAGTCCGTGGGCACGGCCTCCAGGGCTGGGAGGTGTCAGGAAGAGGAGAGAGGAAAGGTCGGTGGGGAAGTGTTGCTCTGCCAAGCACAGGGTGCCGTTCCCTGGCACTTTGTTCCCAGTGGGTGTGTCCAACGTGACCTCTGAGAGTCAGTTGGCCCCTCTCTTCCTGATGGGCGCTACAGGCGGTGGGCCGGATGGGGGGGGAGTTCGGTCCCTAGCGTTTCTTGCACGCCTTTCCTTCCAGTCGCAGGTCCAGGAGGGTGCTTGTTCCCTTTAAGAAGGGGGTTAACCTTGGTGATTGATCCTGCCCTCCTTGGTTTGGAGGGGTGTGAAGAAGTCGGCACCCGTTTGGGGTGACGACCCTTTCCCGCACTTCCACTCCATGCTCTTTTCACTCAGCCCTGGGGCACAATCTCTGGGGCTGGGAAGGGTCGGAGAGGGGAGAGAGAGAGGAAAGGTCGGTGGGGATGGGTTGCTCCGCCAAGCCCGAGTGGCCGCTCCATAGCGCCTTTTTCCCAGGGGGCGTGTCCACCGGGACCTCTGAGAGTCACATGGCCCCTCTCTTCCTGCTGTCCGCCGCCGGGCATGGGGCGGGGTAGCAGGGAGGTCGGTCTCTGGCCGGACTCTCACTGCTCTCCTTCCCATCGTGGGGGCAGGTGGGTGCTCTTTTCCATTACGAATGGGGGGTTGCCGTGGTGGTTGATCCTGCCCTCATTGGCTTGGAGGCGCGGGGAGACTTGGCACCTGGTTGGGGATGACTACACGTTCCCTGCACTTCTACTCCACCCTCTTTTCCCTCAGCCCTGTGGCACAGCCTTCGGGGCTGGGATGGGGTGGGGAAGGGTGAGAAAAAAGAAAGTTTGATGGAGAAGTGTTGCTCCGTCAAGCCCAGGGTGCCGCTCCCTGGCGCCCTGTTCCTAGGGGGCATGACTAACGTGACCTCCGAGTGTCACTTGGCCCCTCTTTTCCTGTTGTCCACCGCCCGGCGAGGGGCGAGTTGGGGTGGAAGGTCCGACCCTGGTGAGTCTCCCACGCCTTTCCTTTCTGTTGCGGAGAGAGGAGGCTGCTCATTCCTGTTACGAAGTGGGGGTCGCAGTGGTGGTTGATCCTGCACTCCTTGGCTTGGAGGGGCGGGGAGAAGCCAGCACCCGGTAGGCAGTGATGACCCTTTCCCACACTTCTTCTCCATCCTCTTTTCCACTCCACCTGGGGTACAGCCTCCAGGGCTCTGACGTGGTCGGGAAGGTGAGAGAGAGAGTAAAGGTCTGTGGGGAACGGTTGCTCCGCCAAGCCCGGGATGCCCCAGAGGCGCCCTGTTCCCAGGGTTCGTGTCCAACGTGACCTCTGAGAGTCACTTGGCCCCTCACTATCTGCTGGGCGCCGCCCAGCGGGTGGCAGGCTGTGGGGTGAGGTCAGTCCCTGGCCGGTCTCCCAGGCCATCCCATCGCGGGGGCAGAAGGGTGCTAGTTCCTGTTACGAAGCTGAGTGTCGCCATGTTGTATGAACCTCCCCTCCTCAGCTTGGAGGGGCAGGAGAAGCTGGCAACCTGTGGGCGGTGACGACCCTTTCCCGCACTTCTTCTCCATTCTCTTTAACATTCCACCCGGGTGCAGAGCCTCCGGGGCTGGGACAGTGTCAGGAATGGGAGAGAGAGGAAAGGTAAGAGGGGAAGTTTTGCTCCGACAAAGCCGGGGTGCCGACCCTGGCACCTGTTCCCAGGGGGCGTGTCCAACTTGACTTCTGAGAGTTGCTTGGCCCCACTCTTCCTGTTGGGCGATGCCAGCTGGGGGCCGGATGGGGGGGAGGTAGGTCCCTAGAGGGTCTCGCATGCCTTTCCTTCCCGTCGCGGGTCCAGGAGGGTGCTCGTTCCCGTTATGAAGGGGGTTTACCGTGGTGATTCATCCTGCACTCTTTCATTTGGAGGGGTGTGAAGAAGCCGGCACCCGGTTGGGGGTGACGAACTTTTCCCGCACTTCTACTCCATCCTCATTTCACTCAGCCCGGGGGCACAGCCTCCAGGGCTGGGAAGGGTAGGGAACAGGAGAGAGAGAGGAAATGTTGGTGGGAAGGTTTGATCAAACAAACCCGGGGGGCCACTCCACAGCGCCTTTTTCCCAGGGGCCGTGTCCACTGGGCCCTCTGAGATTCACTTAGCCCCTATATTCCTGCTGGCCTCCGCCCAGTGGGGGCGGTGTGTGAGGGTTGGTCGGTCCGTGGCGTTTCGCGTGCTTTTCTTTCACATCGGGGGGGAGGAGGGTGTTCATCCCGTTACAAAGTGGGGTGTCACCGTGGTGGTTCATCCTGCCCTCTTTGGCTTGGAGGGGCAGGGAGTAGCCGGCACCCTGTGGGCAGTGACGACCCTTTCCTGCACTTCTTTTCCATCCTCTTTTCCACTGGACCTGGGGGCACAGCCTCCAGGGCTCCGAGGACTCGGGAAGGGGAGAGAGGAAAGGTCGGTGGGGAATGTTGCTCCGCCAGCCCAGGGTGAAGTTCCCTGGCACCCTGTTCCCAGGGGCCTGTTCAACTTGACCTCGGAGATTCACTTGGCCCCTCTCTTCCTCCTGCGTGCCACCTGGGGGGGCGGTTGAGGGGGGAGTTCGGTCTCTGTCGGATGTCGCACGCCTTTCCTTCCCGTCGTGGTGGCAGGAGCGTGCTCGTTCTAGTTACGAAGGGTGGTCACCATGGTGATTGATTCTGCCCTCGTTGGTTTGGTGGGGTGTGAAGAAACCGGCACGTTGTGGGGGGTGACGACCCTTTCCCGCACTTCTACTACATCCTCATTTCACTCATCCTGGGGGCACAGCCTCCGGAGGTGGGAAGGGTCGGGAAAGATAGAGAGAGAGGAAAGGTCGGTGGGGAAGGGTCGCTTCGCCAAGTCCTGGATGCGCTCAGAGGCGCACTGTCCATAGGGTGCGTGTCCACCGGGATCTCTAAGCATCGCTTTGCCCCTCTCTTCCTGTTAGCACCGCCCGATGGGGTGCGGTTTGGGTGGGGAGAACGGATCTTGGCGGTTCTCGCTTGCCTCTCTTTCCTGTCGTGGAGGCAGGAGTGTGCTCTTTCCCATTACAAAGTGGGGTGCCGCCCTGGTGGTTTCTCCTGCCCTCTTTGGCTTGGAGGGGTGGGTTGAAGCCCGCACCCTGTGGGTGGTGATGACCCTTTCCCGCACTTGTTCTCTATCCTGTTTTCCAATCCACTCTGGGGCACAGCCTCCGGGGCTGGGACGGGGTCGGAAAGGGGAGAGAGAGGGGATAGGTTGGTGGGGAAGTGTTGCTCCAACAAGCCGGGGTGCCGCTCTCTGGCGCCTGGTTCCCAGGGGGGGTGTCCATCGGGACCTCCGAGAATCACTTGGCCCCTCTCTTCCTGCTATCTGCAGCCCGGCATGGGTCGGGGTGGGGGGAAGGGTGGTCTCTGTCGGGTCTCGCATCCTTTCCTTCCCATCGCGGGTGCAGGAGAGTGCTCGTTCCCTTTAGGAAGGGGGGGTCGCCGTGGTGGTTGATCATGCCCTTGTTTGCTTGGACACACAGGGAGACGCTGGCACCACCCACCTGGTGGGGGGTGACAACGCGTTCCATGCACTTCTACTCCATCCTGTTTTCACTCAGCCCTAGGGCACAGCCTCGGCGCATGGGACGGGGTCGGGAAGGGGAGAGAAAAAGGAAAGTTCTGTGGGGAAGTGTTGCTCTGCCAAGCCCGGGGTGCCGTTTCCTGGCACCCTGTTTCCAGGGGGCTTGTACAACTTGACCTCCGAAAGTCACATGATCCATCTCTTCCTGCTGGGTGCCACCCAGCAGGCGCTGGATGAGTGGGGATGTTGGTACCTAAAGGGTCTCGCATGTCTTCCTTCCAGTCGCGGGTCCAGGAGGGTGCTCGGTCCCGTTAAGAAAGGGGTTCACTTTGGTGATTGATCCTGCCCTCCTTGGTTTGGAGGGGTGTGAAGAAGCCGGCACCCGGTTGGGGATGACGACCCTTTCCCGCAATTCTACTCCATCATTTCACTCAGCCTGAGGGCACACCATCCAGCGCTGGGCAGGTTCCAGAACAGGAGAGAGAGAGGAAAGGTTGGTGGGGAAGGGTTGCTCCACCAAACCCGGGGGACACCTCCAATGCGCCTTTTTCCCAGGGGGCGTGTCCACCGGGAATTCAGAGATTCACTTGGCCCCTCTATTCCTGCTGGCTTCCGCCCAGCGGGGATGGTGTGCGGGGGTTGGTCAGTCCGTGGCTGGTCTTGCGTGCTTTTCCTACCCGTCGCAGAGGGAGGAGGGTGCTTCACCCGTTACAAAGTGGGGTGTCACCGTGGTGAATGATCCTGCCCTCCTTGGATTGGAGGGGCGTGGAGAAGCCGGCAGCTGGTGGGCAGTGACGACCTTTTCCCGCACTTGTTCTCCATCTTCTTTAACATTCTGCCTGGGTGCACAGCCTCCGGAGCTGGGACGGGGTCGGGAATGGGAGAGAGAGAAGAAAGATCGGTGGGGAAGGGTTGCTACGTGAAGCCCAGGGGGCCACTGCACGGCGCCCTGTTCCCAGGGGGTGTGTCCACCAGGACCTACTAGCCTCGCTTGGTCCCTCTCTTCATGCCCGCCGCCAACAGGCAGGGGATGGGGTTGGGTTTGAGGTCAGGCCCTGGCGGGTCTCGCGCACCTTTCCTTCACATCGCGGGGGGAGGAGGGTGCTCATTCCTATTACAAAGTGGGGTAGATCGTGGTGGTTGCTCTTGCCCTCTCCGGCTTGGAGGGTTGGGGTGAAGCAGGCACCCTGTGGACGGTGACGAAACTTTCCCGCACTTCTTCTCCATCCTGTGTTCCAATGCACCCTGGGGCACAGCCTCCAGGGCTGGGACGGGGTTGTGAAAGGTAGAGAGAGTATAGGTTGCTCCGCCAAGGCCAGGGTGCTGATCCCTGGCACCCTATTCTCAGGGGGTGTGTCCAACTTGAACTCTAAGAGTTACTTGGCCCCACTCTTCCTGTAGGCGACTCCGGCTCGGGGCAGGATGGGGTTCAGGTCGGTCCCTAAAGGGTCTGGCACACCTTTCTTTCCCATCGCGAGTCCAGGAGAGTGCTCGCTCCCGTTATGAAGGGGGTTCACAGTGGTGATTTATCCTGCCCTCTTTCGTTTGGAGGTGTGTGAAGAAGCTGGCACCCAGTTGGGATTGGCAAAACTTTCTCACACATCTACTCCATCCTCATTTCACTCCACCCAGGGGCACAGCCTCCAGGGCTGGGACGCATTTGGGAAGGTGAGAGAGAGAGTAAAGGTCGGTGGGAAAAGGCTTCTCCACCAAGCCCGCATGTGCTCAGACCTTGATCCCAGGGGGCGTGTCCAATGGGACCTCCTAGCATAGCTTTCCTCCTAAGTGCCTGGTGGCGCCGCCTGGTGGGGGGCGGTATTGGGGGTAATTTCAGTCGCTGGCGGGTTCCGGGCCTTCCCGTCGTGGGGGCAGAAGGGTGCTGGTTCCTGTTACGAAGCTGGGGGTCGCCATGTTGGTTGATCCTGCCCTCCTCGGCTTGTAGTGGCGGGGAGAAGCCGGCACCCTGTGGTCGGTGACGGCCCTTTCCCACACTTCTTCTCCATCCTGCTTTCCACTCTGTCCATGTGCACAGCCCCCAGGGCTGGGAGGTATCAGGAACAGGAGAGAGAGAGGAAAGGTCGGTGGGAAGTGTTGCTCTGCCAAGCACAGGGCGACATCCCTGGCAAACTTTTCCCAGTGGGTGTGTCCAACGTGACCTCTGAGAGTCACTTGGCCCCTCTCTTCCTGCTGGGCGCTGCAGGCGGTGGGCCGGATGGGGGTGGAGTACGGTCCCTAGAGGTTCTGGCACGCCTTTCTTTCAAGTCACGGGTCCAGGAGGGTGCCCTTTCCCGTTAAGAAGGGGGTTCACCTTGGTGATTGATCCTGCCCTCCTTGGTTTGGAGGAGTGTGAAGAAGCCGGCACCCGGTTGGGGGTGACGACCCTTTCCTGCACTTCTACTCCATTCTCATTTCATTCAGCCCGGGTGCAGAGCCTCCAGGGCTGGGAAGGGTCGGTAACAGGAGAGAGAGAGGAAAGGTCGGTGGGGAAGTGTTGCTCCGCCAAACCCGGGGGGGTGCTCCACAGTGCTTTTTCCCAGGGAGTGTGTCCACTGGGACCTCCGAGATCACTTGGCCCCTCTCTACCTCCTGGCTGCCACCCAGTGGGGGGCTGTGTGGGTGGAGAGGTCGGTCTGTGGTGTGTCTCGCATGCTTTTCCTTCCCGTCGAGGAGGGAGGAGGATGCTCATCCCGTTAAAAGAGGGGGGTCGCCATGGTGGCTGATCCTGCCCTCATTGGCTTGGAGGCGCGGGGAGAAGCTGGCACCCTGAGGTCGGTGATAACCCTTTCCTGCACTTCTTCTCCAACCTCTTTTCCACTCTGCTCTGGGGCACAGCATGCAGGGCTCAGAGGAGTTGAGAAGGGGAGAGAGAGAGGAAAGGTCGGTGGAGAATTGTTGCTCCACCAAGCCCGAGTTGCTGCTCCATGGCGCCATTTTCCTAGAGGGAGTGTCTAACGTGACCTCCAAGAGTCACTTGGCCCCTCTCTTCCTGCTGTCCGCCGCCCGGCGTGGGGCGGGTTGGGCTGGGAGGGCGGTCCCTGACGAGTCTCCCACGCCTTTCCTTTCTGTCGCAGTGAGAGGAGGCTCCTCGTTCCTGTTACGAAGTTGGGGGTCGCAGTGGTGGTTGATCCTGCCCTCTTTGGCTTGGAGGGGCGAGAGGAAACCGGCAGCAGGTGGTCGATGACGACCCTTTCCTGCACTTCTTCTCCATCCTCTTTAACATTCCACCTGGGTGCACAGCCTCCGTGGCTGGGACTGGGTTGGGAAGGGTAGAGGGAAGAAAGTTCAAAGGGGAAGTGTTGCTCCGCGAAGGCCGGGGTGCCGCTCCCTGGCACTCTGTTCACAGGGGGCGTGTACAACTTGATCTCTGAGAGTTATTTGGCCCCACTCTTCCTGTTGGGCGACGCCGACTGGGGGTCGGATGGGGGAGAGGTCCGTCCCTAGCGGGTCTCGCACGCCTTTCCTTCCCGTCGCGGTTCCAGGAGGGTGCTCATTCCCGTTATGAAGGGGGTTTACCGTTTTGATTGATTCTGCTCTCTTTCGTTTGGAGGGGTGTGAAGAAGTCGGCACCCGGTTGGGGGTGACGACCCTTTCCCACACTTCTACTCCATCCTCATTTCACTCAGCCTGGGGACACAGCCTCCAGGGCTGGCCAGGGTCGGGAAGGGGAGAGAGAGAGGAAAGGTCGGTGGGGAAGGGTTGCTCCGCCAAGCCCGGGGGGGCCGCTCCACAGCGCCTTTTTCCCAAGGGGCGTGTCCACCGGGACCTCCGAGATTCACTTAGCCCCTATATTCCTGCTGGCCTCCGCCGGGCGAGGGCGGTGTGCGGGGGTTGGTGGGTCCGTGGTGGGTCTCGCGTCCTTTTCCTTCACGTCACGGGGGGAGGAGGGTGTTCATTTCGTTACAAAGTGGTGTGTCACCGTGGTGGTTGATCCTGCCCTGGTTGGCTTGGAGGGGCCGGGAGAAGCCGGCACCCTGTGGGCAGTGACAACCCTTTCCTGCACTTCTTCTCCATCCTCTTTAACATTTCGCCCAGGTGCACAGTCTCTGGGGCTGGGACTGTGTCGGGAATGGGTGAGAGAGGAAAGGTTGGTGGCGAAGGGTTGCTCCGCCAAGCCCGGGGGGGCCGCTCCACAGCGCCTTTGTCCCATGGGGCATGTCCACCGGGATCTCTGAGAATCATTTGGCCCCTCTCTTCCTGCTGTCTGCCTTCCAGGAATGGGGCGGGGTAGGGGGGATTTTGGTCTCTGGCCGGACTCGCACTGCTCTCCTTCCCATCGTGGGGGCAGGTGGGTGCTCGTTTCCGTTATGAACGGGGGGGTCGCCGTGGTGGTTGATCCTGCCCTTGTTGGCTTGGAGGCGCGGGGAAACTCCGGCACCTGTTTGGGGATTACAACACTTTCCCTGCACTTCTACTCCATCCTCTTTTCATTCAGCCCTGGGGCACAGCCTCCAGGGCTGGGACGGGGACGGTAAGGGGAGAGAAAGAGGAAAGTTCGGTAAGAAAGTGTTGCTCCGCCAAGCACAGGCTGCCGCTCCCTGGCACCCTGTACCCAGGGGGCTTGTCCAACTTCACCTCCGAGAGTCACTTGGCCCCTCTCTTCCTTTTGGGCACCGCCCGGTGGGTTGACATGTTTAAGGGGGGGAGTCGGTCCCTGGCGGGTCTTGCACACCTTTCCGTCCCGTCCCGGTTGCAGGATGTTGCTTGTTCCAGTTATGAAGGGGGTGTCAACATGGTGATTGATCCTGCCCTTGTTGGTTTGGAGGGGTGTGAAGAAACCGGCACCCGGTGGGGGGTGACGACTTATTCCCGCACTTCTACTCCATCCTCTTTTCACTCAGCCCTGGGGCACAGCCTCCGGGGCTGGGAAGGGAGTAGAGAGAGGAAAGGTCGGTTGGAACGGGTTGCTCCACCAAGCCCTGGATGCTCTCAGTGGTGCCCTCTTCCCAGGGGGCATGTCCACCAGGACCTCCGAGTCTCGCTTTGCCCCTCTCTTCCTGCCCGCTGCCGACCGGCAGTGGATTGGATGGGGATGGAAGTCGGGCCCTTGCGGGTCTCGCGTGCCTTTCCTTTCCAACGTGGGGGTAGGAGGGTGCTCATTCCCGTTACAAAGTGGAGCGTCGCCGTGTTGGTTGCTCCTGCCCTCTTCGGCTTCGAAGGGCGGGGTGAAGCCGACACCCTGTGGGTGGTGATGACCCTTTCTCGCACTTCTTCTCCATCCTCTTTTCCACTCCCCCTGGGTGCACAGTCTCAGAGGCTGGGACGGGGTTGGGAATGGGAGAGAGAGAGGAAAGTTCGGTGGGGAAGGGTTGTTTCACCAAGCTCGGGGGTCCGCTCTGCGGCGCCTTGTTACTAGGGGGCTTGTGCACCTGGACCTCCGAAGGTTGCTTGACTCCTCTCTTCCTGCTGAACGCCCCCCCGGACAAGGACGGGTTGATGGGGGAGGTCGGTACCTAGCGGGTCTCTCACGCTTTTTCTTACCTCGCGGGGGCAGGAGGGTGTTCGTTCCCCTAAGAAGAGGGGGAACACCATGGTTCTTGATCCCGCCCTCATGGTCTTGAAGGGGTGGGTAGAAGCCAGCAGTCGGTGGGAGGTGACGACCCTCTCCTGCACTTTTACTCATTCCTCTTTTCACTCCGCCTGGGGGCATGCCTTCCAGGGCTGAGATGGTGTTGGGAAGGAGAGAGAGAGAAAATGTCTGTGGGGAAGCGTTGCCCTGCCAAGCCCTGGGTGCCGCTTGAAGGGGCCCTGTTCCCAGAGGATGTGTCCACCGGGACCTCCCAGCATCGCTTTGCCCATCTCTTCCTGTTGGCGCCGCCCGACAGGGAACGGAGTGAGGGGGGGGTGATCCGTCCCTGGCGGGTCTCGCGTGCCTTTCTATCCCGTCGCGGAGGCAGGAGTGTGCTCTTTCCCGTTACAAAGTGGGGAGTATCCATGGTAGATGATCCTGTCCACTTTGTCTTGGAGGGGCGAGGAGAATCCGGTAGCCGGTGGGCGGTGACAACCCTTTCCCGCACTTGTTCTCCATCCTCTTTTCCAATCCACCCTGGGGCACAGCCTCCGGGGCTGGGATGGGGTCAGGAAGGGAAGAGATAGAGGAAAGTTCGGCAGGGAAGTGTTGCTCCTCCAAGCCCGGGGTGCCGCTCCCTGGCACCCTGTTCCCAGGGCGCGTGTCCAACTTGACCTCAGAGAGTTACTTATCCCCACTCTTCCTGTTGGGCGACGCGTGCTGGGGGCAGGATGGGGGGAGGTCGGTCCCTAGAGGGTCTCACACGCCTTTCCTTCCCGTGGCGGCTCCAGGAGCGTGCTCGTTCCCGTTATTAATGGGGTTCACCGTGGTGATTGATCCTGCCCTCTTTTGTTTGGAGGGGTGTGAAGAAGCCGGCACCCGGTTGGGGGTGAGGTTCCTTTCCTGCACTTCTACTCCATCCACATATCACTCAGCCCGGGTGCACAGCCTCCAGGCCTGGGAAGGGTCGGTAACAGGAGAGAGAGAGGAAAGGTCAGTGGGGAAATGTTGCTCTGCCAAGCCTGGAAGTCCGCTCCATAGTGCCTTTTACCCAGGGGGCGTGTCCACCGGGTCCTCTGAGTCACTTGGCCCCTCTTTTTCTGATGGCCGCCACCCGGCGGGAGGCGGTGTGGGTGGGGAGGTCGGTCCGTGGTGGGTCACCCGTGATTTTCCTTCCAGTCACGGGGGGAGGAGGGTACTCATCGCGTTAAAAAGTTGGGGGTCGCCTCGGTGTTTGATCCTGCCCACGTTGGCTTGGAGGGGTGGGGAGAAGCCGGACCCTGTGGGCGGTGATGAACCTTCCCTGCACTTCTTCTCCATCCTCTTTTCCAATCCGTTCGGGGGCACAGCCGGCAGGGCTCGGAGGAGTTGGGAAGGGGAGAGAGAGAGGAAAGGTTGGTGGAGAAGTGTTGCTCCACCTAGCCCGGGGTGCCACTCCGTGGCGCCCTGTTCCTAGGGGGCGTGTCTAACGTGACCTCCGAGAGTCACTTGGCCCCTCTCTTCTTGCTGTCCGCCGCCCACCGTTGGGCGGGTTGGACTGGGAGTTCGGTCCCTGGCTAGTCTCCCACGCCTTTCATTTCCGTCGCGGTGAGGGGAGGCTGCTCGTTGCTGTTACGAAGTTGGGGGTCGCAGTGGTGGTTGATCCTGCACTCCTTGGCTTGGAAGGGCGGGGAGAAGCCAGCAACCTGTGGTCGGTGAAGACCCTTTCCTGCACTTCTTCTCCATCCTCTTTAACATTCCACCAGGGTGCACAGCCTCCGGGGATGGAACGGGGTCGGGAATGGGAGAGAGAGAGGAAATGTCCGTGGGGATGGGTTGCTCCGCCAAGCCCGGGATGCGCTCAGAGGCGCCCTCTTCCCAGGGTTCATGTCCAAGGTGACCTCTGAGAGTCACTTGGAGTCTCTCTTCCTGCTGGGCACCGCACAGGGGGGAATGGCTGGGTGGTGAGTTCAGTCCCTGGCCATTCTCTGGGGTCTTCCCATCGCGGGGGCAGGAGGGTGCTGGTTCCTGTTATGAAGTTGGGGTTCTCCATGATGGTTTATCTGCCCTCCTCGGCTTGGAGGGACGATGAGAAGCCAGCACCCTGTGGTCAGTGACGACCTTTTCCCACACTTTTTCTCCATCCTGCTTTCCACTCCGTCCGTGGGCACAGCCTCCAGGGCTGGGAGGTATCAGGAAGGGGAGAGAGAGAGGAAAGGTCGGTGGGGAAGTGTTGCTCCTCCAAGCACAGTGTGATGTTCCCTGGCACCCTGTTCCAATTGGGTGTGTCAAACGTGACCTCTGAGAGTCACTTGGCCCCTCTCTTCCTGCTGGGCGCCACCGGCGGGGGGGAGGATGGCTGGGGTGGTCGGTCCCTAGCGGGTCTCGCACACCTTTCCTTCCAGTCGCGGGTCCAGGAGGGTGCTCGTTGCCGTTAAGAAGGGGGTTCACCTTGGTGATTGATCCTGCCCTCCTTGGTTAGGAGGGGTGTGAAGAAGCGGGCACCCGGTTGAGGGTGACGACCCTTTCCCGCACTTCTATTCCATCCTCTTTTCACTGAGCCCGGGGAAACAACCTCCGGGGCTGGAAAGGGTTGGGAAGGGAAGAGAGAGAGGAAAGGTCGGTGGGGAAGGGTTGCTTCGCCAAGCCCGGGGGGCCGCTCCATACCGCCTTTTACCCAGGGGGCATGTCCGTCAGGACTTCTGAGAGTCACTTGGCCAATCTCTTCCTGCTCTCCGCCGCCGGGCATGGGTCGAGGTAGGGAGGAGGTCGGCCTCTGGCCGGACACGCACTGCTCCCCTTCCCATCTCAGGGGCAGGTGGGTGCTAGTTTCCATTACGAATGGGGGGTCGCCGTGGTTGTTGAACCTGCCCTTGTTGCCTCGGAGGCGCGGGGAGACTCCGGCACCTGGTGGGGGATGACGACACTTTCCCTGCACTTCTACTCCATCCTCTTTTCACTCAGCCCTGGGGCACAGCCTCCGGGGCTGGGAAGGGTAGGAAAGGGGAGAGAGAGAGGAAAGGTCGGTGGGGAAGGGTTGCTCCACCAATCCCGGAGTGCCGCTCCCTGGTGCCCTGTTCCTAGGGGGCGTGTCTAACGTGACCTCCTAGAGTCACTTGGCCCCTCTCTTCCTGCTGTTCGCCGCCCAGCTTGGGGCGGGTTGGGCTGGGAGCTTGGTCCCTGGCAAGTCTTCCACGTCTTTCCTTTCCGTCGTGGTGAGAAGAGGCTGCTCATTCCTGTTACGAAGTGGGTGGTCGCAGTGTTGTTTGATCCTGCACTCCTTGGCTTGGAGGGGCGGGGAGAAGCCGGCACCCTGTGGGCGGTGATGAACCTTTCCCACACTTCTTCTCAATTCTCTTTTCCACTCCTCCCGGGGGCACAGCCTCCAGGACTGGGACGCTTTCCGGAAGGTGAAAGAGAGAGTAAAGGGGGCGTGTCCAATTGGACCTCCTAGCATTGCTTTGCTCCTCTCTTCCTGGTGTCGCTGCCCTGCCGGGGGTGGAGTGGGGGGTAATTTCGGTCCCTGGTGGGTCTTCCTGCCTTCCCGTGGCGTGGGCAGGAGGGTGCTGGTTCCTGTTACGAAGCTGGTGGTTTCCATGGTGGTTGATCCTGCCCTCCTCAGCTCGGAAGGGTGGGGAGATGCCAGCACCCTCTGGTCGGTGACGACATTTTCCCACACTTCTGCTCCATCCTGTTTTCCACTCTGTCCGTGGGCACAGCCTCCAGGGCTGGGAGGTGTCAGGAAGGGGAGAGAGAGAGGAAAGGTTGGTGGGGAAGTGTTGGTCTGCCAAGCCCAGGGTGCCGTTCCCTGGTACCCTGTTCCCAGTGGGTGTGTCCAACATGGCCTCTGAGAGTCACTTGGCCCCTCTCTTCCTGCTGGGCACAGCCAATGGGGGGCCGGATGGCTGGGGAAGTCGGTACATAGCGGGTCTCGCAAGCCTTTCCTTCCAGTCGCGGGTCCAGGAGGGTGCTCGTTCCTGTTAAGAAGGGGGTTCACCTTGGTGATTGATCCTGCCCTCCTTGATTTGGAGGGGTGTGAAGAAGCCGGCACCCGGTTGGGGGTGACGACCCTTTCCCGCACTTCTACTCCATCCTCATTTCATTCAGCCCTGGGGCACAATATCTGGGGCTGGGAATGTTCGGGAATGGGAGAAAGAGAGGAAAGGTCGTTGGGGAAGCGTTGCTCCACCAAACCCGGGGGGCCAATCCATAGTGCATTTTTCCTAGGGGGCGTGTCCACTGGGACCTCTGAGAGTCACTTGGCCCCTCTCTTCCTGCTGTCGCCCGCTGGGCTTGGGGCAGAGTAGGGGGAGGTCGGTCTCTGGCTGGACTCCCACTGCTCTCCTTCCCATCACAGGGGCAGGTGGGTGCTGGTTTCCGTTACGAATGGGAGGTCGTAGAAGTGGTTGATCCTGCCCTCATTGTTTTGGAGGCGCGGGGACACTCCAACACCTGTTTGGGAATGACGACACTTTCCCTGCACTTCTACTCCATCCTCTTTTCACTCAGCCCTGGGGCACAGCCTCCAGGGCTGGGAGGGAGTCGGTAAGAGGAGAGAAAGAGGAAAGTTCGGTAGGGAAGTGTTGCTCCGCCAAGACCGGGGTGCCGCTCTCTGCACCCTGTTCCCAGGGGGCTTGTTCAAATTCACCTCTGAGAGTCACTTTGCCCCTCTCTTCCTGTTGGGCGACGCCCGGTGTGTTGCCGTGTCTGGGAGGGTGGTCGGTCCCTGGCGGGTCTTGCACACCTTTCCGTCCCATCGCGGTTGCAGGATGTTGCTTATTCCAGTTATGAAAGGGGTTTCACCATGGTGATTGATCCTGCCCTCGTTGGTTTGGAGGGGTGTGAAGATACCGGCATCTGGTGGGGCGTGACGACTTATTCCCGCACTTCTGCTCCATCCTCTTCACTCAGCCCTGGGGCACAGCCTCCAGGGATGGGAAGGAGAGAGAGAGAGGAAAGGTTGTTGGGGAAGGGTTGCTCCACTAAGCCCTGGATGTGTTCAGCAGTGCCCTCTTCCCAGGGGGCATGTCCACCAGGACCTCCGAGCCTCGCTTTGGCCCTCTCTTTCTGCTGGCCGCCGACCAGCAGGGGATTGGGTGGGGATGGAAATCGGGGCCTGATGGGTCTCGCGTGACTTTCCTTCCCAACGCGGGGGGAGGATGGTGCTCATTCCGTTAAAAAGTGGTGGGTCGCCGTGGTGGTTGATCCTGCCCTCCTTGGCGTTGAGGGGCGGGGTGAAGCCAGCACTCTGTGGGCAGTGATGACACTTTCCTGCACTTCTTCATCATTCTCTTTTCCACTCTGTTAGGGGGCACACCTGGCAGGGCTGGGAGGAGCCAGGACGGGGAGAGAGAGAGAAAAGTTTGGTGGAGAATTGTTTCTCCACCAAGCCCTGGGTGCCGTTCCTTGGCACCCTGTTCCCAGGGGGCTTGTCCAACTTGACCTCCGAAAGCCACTTGGTCCATCTCTTCTTGCTGGGCGCCACCCAGCCGGGCGCCGGATGAGGGGGGAGGTTGGTCCCTGGCGTGTCTCGCACACCTTTCCTTTCCGTCACGGTGGCAGGAGGGTGCTTGTTCCAGTTATGAAGGGGGTTCACCATGGTGATTGATCCTGCCCTCGTTGGTTTGGAGGGCTTTGAAGAAACCAGCACCCGGTGGGTGGTGATGACCCTTTCCTGCTCTTCCACTCCATCCTCTTTCCACTCCACCCAGGGGCACAGCCTCGGGGGCTGGGACGGGGTAGGGAAGTGGAGAGAGAGAGGATAGGTTGGTGGGGAAGGGTTGCTCCGCCATGCCGGGGTGCCGCTCCGCGGCGCCTATTTCCCAGGGGGGCTTTCCATCGGGACCTCCGAGAATCACTTGGCCCCTCTCTTCCTGCTATCTGCCGCCCGGCATGGGTCGGGGTGGTGGGGAGGTCGGTCTCTGTAGGGTCTCGCATCCTTTCCTTCCCATCGCGGGGGCAGGAGAGTACTCATTCCCTTTACGAACGGGGGATCGCCGTGGTGGTTGATCCTGCCCTTGTTGGCTTGGACGCACGGGGAGACGCTGGCACCTGGTGGGGAGTGAAGACACTTTCCGTGCACTTTTACTCCATCCTCTTTTCACTCAGCCCTGGGGCATAGCCTCCGGGGCTGGGATGGGGTCAGGAAGGGGAGAGAGAAAGGAAAAGTTGGTGAGGAAGTGTTGCTCCGCCAAGGCCGGGGTGCTGCTCTGTGGCACCCTGTTCCCAGGGGGCGTGTCCACCTGAACCTCTGAGTGTCACCTGGCCCCACATTTCCTCCTGGCAAACCCCTGGCTGGGGTATTGTGGGGCGGAGGTCGGTCCCTGGCAGGTCTCGCGTGACTTTCTTTGACGTCACAGGGGGAGGAGGGTGCTCATTTCCATTACAAAGTGTGGGGTCGCCTTGGTGGTTGATCCTGCCCTCCTAGGCTGGGAGGATCAGGGATAAGGCGGCACCCTGTGGGCAGTGAGGACCCTTTCCTGCACTTCTTTTTCATCCTCTTTTCCACTCCGCCTGCTGGCACAGCCTCCAGGGCTGGGAGGAGTCGGGAAGGGGAGAGAAAGATGAAATGGCGGTGGGGAAGTGTTGCTCCGCTAAGCCCGGTGTGCTGCTCCGTTGTGCCCTGTTCCTTGGGGGCGTGTCTAACGTGACCTGCGAAAATCACTTGGCCCCTCTTCTCCTGCTCTCCGCCCCATGGTGGGGGGCGGGGAGGGCTGGGGGGTCCGTACCTTGGGGGTCTTCCCCGCCTTTACTTTATGTCGCAGGGAGAGGAGGTTGCTCGGTCCTGTTAGGAAGTGTGGGGACTCAGTGGATGTTGATCCTGCACTTCTCCGCATGGAGGGGTGGGGAGAAGCCGGCACTCAGTGGGTTGTGACGACCCATTCCTGCACTTCTTCTGCATCCTCTTTTCCACTCCGCTCGGGGGCACAGCCTCCAGGACTGGGACGCGGTCCGGATGGTGAAAGAGAGTGTAAATGTCGGTGGGGAAGGGCTTCTCCGCCAAGCCCTCATGCGCTCAGAGGCGCCCTGTTCCCAGGGGGCGTGTCCAATTGGACCTCCTAGCATTGCTTTGCTCCTCGCTTCCTGGTGGCGCCGCCCAGCGGGGGGCGGGTGGGGAGTAACTTCGGTCCCTGGCGGGTCTTCCCGCCTGCCCATCGCGTGGGCAGGAGGGTGCTGGTTCCTGTTACGAAGCTGGGGGTCACCATGATGGTTGATCCTGCCCTCCTCAGCTTGGAGGGGCAGGGAGAAGCCAGCACCCTGTGGTCGGTGACGACCCTTTCCCACACTTCTGCTCCATCCTGTATTTCACTCCATCCGTGGGCACAGCCTCCACGGCTGGGAGGTCTCAGGAAGGGGAGAGAGTGAGGAAAGCTCGGTGGGGAAGTGTTGCTCTGCCAAGCACAGGGTGCCATTCCCTGGCACCCTTTTTCCAGTGGGTGTGTCCAATGTGACCTCTGAGAGTCACTTGGCCCGTCTCTTCCTGCTGGGTGTCGCCTGCGGAGGGCCGGAAGGGGGTGGAGGTCGGTCCCAAGTGGGTCTCGCAAGCCTTTCCTTCCATTTGCAGGTCCAGGAGGGTGCTCGTTCCCGTTAAGAAGGGGGTTCACCTTGGTGATTGATCCTGCCCTCCTTGGTTTGGAGGGGTGTGAAGAAACCTGCACCCGGTTGGGGGTGACGACCCTTTCCTGCACTTCTACTCCATCCTGATTTCACTCAGCCTGGGGGCACAACCTCCGCCGCTGGCAAGGTTCGGGAAGGGGAGAGAGAGGAAAGATCAGTGGGGTAGGGTTGCTCCGCCAAGCCCGGGTGGCCGCTGAATAGCCTTTTTCCCAGGGGGCATGTCCACCGGGACCTCTGAGAGTCACTTGGCCCCTCTCTTCCTGCTGCCCGCCGCCGGGCATGGGGCGGTGTAGGGGCGAGGTCGGTCTCTGGCAGGACTCTCAATGCTCTCCTTCACGTCGTGGGGGGAGGTGGGTGCTCATTCCGTTAAAAAGTGGGGGGTCACCATGGTGTTTGATCCTGCCTTCGTTGGCTTGGAGGGGCGGGGAGAAGCCGGCACCCTGTAGGTGGTGATGACCCTTTCCTGCACTTCTTCTCCATTTTCTTTTCCACTCCGCTCAGGTGCACAGCCAGCAGGGCTTGGAAGAGTCGGGAAGGGGAGAGAGAGAGGAAAGGTCGGTGGAGAAGTGTTGCTCCTCCAAGTCCGGGGTTCCACTCCGTGGCGCCCTATTCTTGGAGGGTGTGTCTAACATGACCTCCAAGAGTCATTTGACCCCAATCTTCCTGCTGTCCGCCATCCGGTGTGGGGTGGGTTTGGCTGGGAGTTTGGTCCCTGGCGAGTCTCCTACACCTTTCCTTTCTGTCGCGGTGAGAAGAGGCTGCTCATTCCTGTTACAAAGTTGGGGGTCGCAGTGGTGGTTGGTCTTGCACTCCTCACCTTGGAGGGGTGCTGAGAAACCGCCAACCTGTGGGCGGTGACGACCCTTTCCCGCACTTCTTCTCCATCCTCTTTAACATTCCGCCCGGGTGCACAGCCTCCGGGGCTGGGTCTGGGTCGGGAATGGGAGAGAGATAGGAAAGGTCGGTGGGGAAGGGTTGCTCCGCCAAGCCCAGGATGCGCTCAGAGGCGCCCTGTTCCCAGGGTTCGTGTCCAACGTGACCTCTGAGCCTCGCTTGGCCCCTCTCTTCATGCCCGCCGCCGACAGGCAGGGGATTTGGTGGGGTTCGAGGTCAGGCCCTGGCAGGTCTCGTGCGACTTTCCTTCATGTTGCGGGGGGAGGAGGGTGCTCATTCCTATTACAAATTGGGGTACATCGTGGTGGTTGTTCCTGCCCTTACGGCTTGGAGGGGCGGAGTGAAGCCGGCACCATGTGGGCGGTGACGAACCTTTCCCGCACTTTTTATCCATTCTCTGTTCCAGTCCACCCTGGAGTACAGCCTCCGGGGCTGGGATGGGGTTGGGATTGGTAGAGAGAGGAAAGGTCAGATGGGAAATGTTGTTCCGCCAAGGCCAGGGTTCCACTCCCTGACACCCTGTTCCCAGGGGGCATGTCCAACTTGACCTCTAAGAGTAACTTGGCACCACTCTTCCTGTTGGGCGAGGCCGGCTAGGGCGTGGATGGGGTTCAGGTCAGTCCCTAGCGGGACTCGCACACCTTTCCTTCCCGTCGCGGGTCCAGGAGAGTGCTCGTTCCCGTTATGAAGGGGGTTCACCGTGGTGATTTACCCTGCCCTCGTAGGTTTGGAGGGCTATGAAGAAACCAGCTCCCGGTGGGCGGTAATGACCCTTTCCCGCTCTTCTACTCCATCCTCTTTTCACTCCACTCGGGGGCACAGCCAGCAGGGCTGAAAAGAGTCAGGAAGGGGAGAGAGAGAGGAAAGGTCGGTGGAGAAGTGTTGCTCCGCCAAGCCCTGGGTGCTGCTTCGTGGCGCCCTGTTCCTAGGGAGCGTGTCTAACGTGACCTCCAAGATTCACTTTGCCCCTCTCTTCCTGCTGTCCGCCGCACGGTGTGTGGCGGTTTGGGCTGGGAGGTCTGTCCCTAGCGAGTCTCCCACTCCTTTCCTTTCTGTCATGGTGAGAGGAGGCTGCTCGTTCCTGTTACGAAGTGGGGGGTCGCAGTGGTGGTTGATCCTGCACTCCTCGGCTTTGAGGTGCGGGGAGAAGCCGGCAACCTGTGGGCGGTGACGACCCTTTTCCGCACTTCCTCTCCATCCTTTTAACATTCCGCCCTGGTGCACAGCCTCCGGTGCTGGGACGGGGTTGGGAAGGGTACAGAGAGGAAAGGTCAGAGGGGAAGTGTTGCTCCGCCAAAGCCGGGGTGCCGCTCCCTGGCACCCTGTTCCCAGGGAGCGTGTCCAACTTGACCTCTGAGAGTTACTTGGCCCCACTCTTCCTGTTGGGCAACGCTGGCTCGGGGCTGGATGGGGTGGAGGTTGGTCCCTAGCGGGTCTCGCATGCCTTTCCTTCCTGTCACGGGTACAGGAGCGTGCTCGTTCCCATTATGAAGGGGGTTCACCGTGGTGAGTGATCCTGCCCTCTTTTGTTTGGAGGGGTGTGAAGAAGTAGGCACCCGGTTGGGTGTGACGACCATTTCCCGCACTTCTTCTCCATCCTCATTTCACTCATCCCGGGAGCACAGCGTCCAGGGCTGGGAAGGGTTGGGAACAGGAGAGAGGGAGGAAATGTCGGTGGGAAGGGTTGCTCTGCCAAGCCTGGGTGGCCGCTCCATAGG
>PVKS010028095.1:9526-26913 GCA_004027875.1 Aplodontia rufa | reverse complement strand
AAAGAATGATGCTGGTATCTTGATGGGAATTGCATTGAATCTATATAGAGCTTTCGGTGGAATGGCCATTTTTATTATATTAATTCTGCCTAACCAAGAGCATGGAGCATCTTTCCATCTTCTTAGGTCATCTTGGATTTCATTCTTCAATGTCCAATAATTTTCATTGTGGTGATCTTTGACTGCCCTTGTTAGGTTTTAATTCCCAACTATTTTCTTCTTTTCAAGGATATTGAGAATAGGATTGATTTGCTAATTTCTTCTTCTGTCCTATTATTGTTAGTGTATAGGAAGGCTATTGATTTATGGTGTTGATTTTGTAGCCTGCCACTTTGCTAAATCTGTTTATAAGTTCAAGCAGTTAACTGGTGGAGTTTTTTGGATCTTCCAGAGAGCATTTTGAATACCTCAGAATAAAGCTATGGCTGATGTCACAGTAAAAGACAACACAGATATCAAGGTAAATATTTCAGATAAAACAAGACCAAGAGCACACTGGTGTCTTCCCAACTGAGTCCAAATCTGTTGTAAAACTTGAACTCCTGTGGGGGAGTGTAATACCAGTCCATTTTATGCTTTAAATATAGCCAATGCTTCTCTGCCCATCCTGGACCTAGTTCTCTATCCTTGAGCACTCATCCACCACAAGAATTAAGTAATTCAGACTTTGGGGAGGGTGCTAGAAGACCTCAGAAACGACTATCTACCAAATTAACAAGCGAATGACAACTCTAGACAGAGAACACATAGAATGCAGCCTTTAAAAACTCCCTGGTCTCCTGATGGGCAGAATCACAGCCTCTGGGACAGGAGTCCCTGGTGTTTCTCTTTTGCTAGCAAAGCAATATACCTTCTTTTTCCTTTTTCTCAAAACCATGTCTCATTATTAATGGATATGAAAAATTACCAGAAGCCGCTCAACCAGGCAGCAAACCCCCTACTCACTCTACAGACTCGGGCCCTTATCTGAACGTATTGTCTCTCCTGCCCTTAACAGAGGTTCCCCACCCTACAGAGAAACTCAGTTTAATCTCCACATACAGAAAAACACAGTTTGACCAGAAAACCGTTGCCTTGGCCCCTCCCCCCTCATTCCCTCTATATTTACCCTCCGCTGTAAGTGGCAAAGGGGTCCCAGACTCCACTGGGCCTCCCCTCTGCAGGTTTATCCCAAATAAACCTGTTACTGTTGAGCCACCTCTCTCCTCTCTGTTTCCTTCATTTTTCAGTTCTTTCCTTACAATTATTGGATTGGTATTGGGAGCAAGGACTGGGCTTTCAGTAACAGGAATGCCAAGATTCTGCAATGGACTGATGCAACAGCAGCTCTCCCTTGTGATGTGGGGTTTGAGATGAGGCCAGATCCTCTGCTCCTGCTGATGAATGGAGTTTGGGCTAAATACAGATTCCAGCAGCCAAAAATAGCGCATTCCCAGTGTTTTCAGCTATTCCCAGTTAAAACTGGGAATTTGGCCTGGCTGCAGGTGTCTGCAGCCAAAATAGTGTTAGCGGCTCCCCGCCAAAGAGCTGGGTTTTCCCCCCACTACTGTTGAGAGGTGTGTTGCAGCTCTTGGTGTGGAAACACCCGGAATTGGGTGCCAATTTTCTGGGTTCTTGTCTCGTGAATTTGAAGAATAAAATCCACAGACAACCACAGAAGTGAAGAGTAAAAGGAGTAGGATTTATTTAAGGAAGGAGAGCAGAGACTCTGCATGGCAGAGGGGCACCTGGAAGCAGGACAGGGTCTGATGTACTTTAGGCCAGGGGTTATATTGGTTTTAGATGTGAGCCTTGATTAAGATTCATGTAAAGTAGGCATTGAGAAAAGCACCAACATCATTGGTTAAACTCTCTATAAAACAGGCATTGAAACTAAGCACCAAAGATATTGGTTAATATCTATGCAAAACCTGTAGCAACTCTTTCCAAGTTCCCATTTGTGTCCACCCTCACATCTTAGTTTTCTGCCACTGGGAAAAAGGAGTTGTTTCCATAGGTGAGCCTCATGGTCATTTGCATTTGAAGGCCCAGAGCATGCCCCTTAATGGCTCCCTAGGTGTGGTTGAATGGGGCCCAAGGTAGTGACTACCTAGACATTTTACTATTTCTCCTAAACTATCTCATTTGGATAATTTATTTGGAACTTTCACAACTCCCTTTGGTCCCTGTGTCCTCTTGTGAAAATCCCTGGTGAGCTGTTCTTCCCTGCTTGCCACGATTTAACACACCCACCAGGAATCCAGAAAAGAGCCCTTGCAGATTCTGGGAAGACACAGGCAAACCCTGTTCCCCACGTTATTAATGGATCTGGACCCTTTTATATACCTTCTTTTGGTGTTTTCCAATAAACAAGAGGAGCACTTCTAAGAGAGCATAGGCGATAGTGTAGCTCCATTGGAGTAACCCCTTACTTATTGCAGGTGAAATTTTTTAAATAAAAAGAGCTTATTTAAGAAGTTTAGGACTCATATTGACAGACAGAGGCAAATGGTGGAAATGCAAGGTTAAGAGAATAATTCTATAAAATAGGCGCACTAGGCTGACCCCATGTGCTTTCTCTTCTAAAAAGCAGTTTGCCTGCAGGGGAGCCTGCCTAGCCTAGGTAAGCAGGATGTGTCATATTCCTCAGCAAGTTACCTATTGCCTGCAGAGGAACTGCCAGCCCCAAATAATGTTGATAGGAGGAACCCAAATTACCCTGAAAGGAGAGACTTTTGTGACTAAACCCAAAAATTCAGAAAAATAATGGTAGTTCCTCTTAACCAGAAAATCTGTGAACATGCACGGTTAAAAATTCAACTGGAGCCAGACAGAGTGGTTCATGCCTGTAATCTCAGCAACTCAGGAGGCTGAGACAGGAGGATCTCAAGTTTGAGACAAGCCTCAGCAACTTAGTGAGGCTCTGAGCAACTTAGCAAGACCCTGTCTCAAATGAAATATAAAAATGGGCTGGGCTGGGGTTGTGGCTCGGTGGTTAAGTGCCTCTGGATTCAATCCCCCATACCAAAAAAAAAGAAAAAAAATTCAATTGGAACCAGTCAGCAGAGACCAAGGTAACCTAAAGTTGCTAAGGCAATGAGGACTTAATCTATCACCTGCTGTCAGTCAAAAGTCAACAGGTGGACCTGGGTGGGACTCTCTGGAATCCACAATAAAAGTGGAGTGCAGAAGAGGCACATTGTCTCTCTCCTCTTTAAGAGAATCCACTCTCTCCCTTGAAAGTGTCCCCTCTTTTCCTATCCCTTCAATAAACTCCTTCCTGTTATACTGGGTGACATGTCTGAAATCTTTCTGACCTGATCACAAAATTGGGTTGGAGGAGTTTCTATGCACTGACTCAATCTCCCTAGAAGGCCCCAGCTCCATAAGAATATTATTCCCCTTTCTGTTTTTGAAGTTTTAATTTGAACATATGGCCTTGTTTTACTAGAGCTTGCCCTTGTTTGTAGTAGGTAATTTTTTTAAGGTGGAACAAAAATTTGTAAAATCTATATTACTATAGATAGGATCATTAGTTTTTATTATCTTAGATTGACTCAGGTTGTTATATTAGGAGTTGTACTTCTGTAAAGCACTTAAACAACACTTGTAAAGTTTTACAAGGAAAAGACAAAATGAATTTAACAAGAGTAGAAATATATATTTAATCAAATAATTAAATATGAACCAAAAATATACTTTTTATAATTTTTGAACCTTTTTTGTATATTGTATCCCTTGTTTATTGAGATAACAATAATTTTTATGATAAAAATCTTTAGAGGTTAATTTTAAATAAATTTAATTTCAGTCTACTTTAAGGTAAGAAGCTGCGTTTGAACTCAGGTGAGGAAGGGCTGTTAACAAATCTTAGGCAAAGTGTTTTATTTTTGAAGCTGATCTTAGTTTTGAATTAAAATTTTTATTATGTTTATGTAAATATTAAGGAGACTATTATTACAGACAATTTTAATTTGGAGAACAATAACTTGGTGATTTTTAAGCTTTCTATATTTTTTTAATTTATTTTTGTTAGTGTATTATAGTTTTACATAATGTTGGGATGAGTTGTCACATATTCCTAGATGCACATAATTCAGCAATACAATTTGTTCAATATCCTCCACATTCCTCTACCTCCCTCCTCCCATCCCCCGATCCCTTGCCTTTCTTCTGGGTCCTATATTGTTCCTAAAAAAACCAAATACAGTGAAAAAATTCTTATAACTATGAAGAACATTTTATATATATATGGCTATAGTATATACAGTGACATTAATAACTGCTTGGAATGTACCTTGCTTTATCTCAGTTCCAACATTTCCCCTTCTCCTCCTTCCTATCATCCCTTGTTATTCTTCAAAATATTTGACAATGGGATTAAACATTTACGTTTTTGTACAGGTATGCAGCATAGGTTGTTCAAATATCTTATGAAGTATAGTGCAACTGTATCTAATAAATAATAACATTTTGCATTTTTGTTCTGTGGATCTAAAACATGAGTTTGTCTACTTTACTCCTGAGCCTGGGCTTAGGTCTAGCCTCTACAAATGAGGGATACCATTCTGCCCTTGACTCTGTGTTTGACTGACTTCGCTCAGCATGATTTCTTGCAGTGCCATCCATTGACCTTCAATAGATGCAATATCATGTTTCTAATAGCTGAGTAAAACTCCATTGTATATACATACCAGTTAAGCTTTATATTTAATATCATTACAATTACACTGACATCCTTATATTGACTAAATTTAACCTTTAAAGAAAATTTAGAATCCAGAATGTAGTGTAATAACCTAAATAATAGTTGTTTGTTTAACCACAGTTGAGTAAGCCCTAATTTTTTTGGAATTAGTTTCTCTAAATAGTAAAACCTAACAAACTATATAAATTATACTAATAGATAAGAGCAGGTCAATGTTTAAGAAGTCCTTATTCCTTTAACATATAGAGAATTATATTTTATTTAATATCAGTATTTTAACATTTGACCTTATGAAAAATCTTATATAACTGTAATTGATTGTGTCAGACATAGCCAACTTAATTACACACAGACTTTTGAGATTAGCCCATCACAAACCTTCTGCAACTTATTGAAATATTCTATAACTTGTCTACCTTACCACACAAAATACATTTTTATCCAGAAACTTATTTCCTTCTAATATCCATACTATATTTCTGTAAGAAAAGAGGCAAATAAAGGAAAGAGAGGAGAGCAGCAGCTCAACAGTAGCACAGGTCACAGGTTTATATGGAAGAAACTTGCAGAGGGGGCCCAGTGAACCTTCCTGCCACTTACAGCCTGGGGTAGGGATGCAGGAAATGAGGGGGCAGGGGGCCAAGGTTTGAGTTTTCTGGTTAAAACAGGTGTTTCAGTAGAGTGTGATTTTTCTATTAAGGGCCCAGAGTCAATATATTATTTCGAAACAGTGTGTAGGGGTTTTGTTGTCTGGCTCACATGAGTTGATTTCAGGTAATTTTCATCACTCTAGACTCTAAAGGGATATAATGTGTTGGGTTGATGATACCAAGTTTTTATCCAGTTAGTGTGTAAACAGGCATAAGCATTAATTCTGCCTAGGAAGAAGATTCCCTGGTTATAAATGAAGCAGCCAGAGAGGTGATACAAGATAACTTGGTTTAGCTGGAGGGAGGGTCTTATAGGGGAATTTCAACAGGAGTGTGGAGGGTGGTTACTGTGGGCTTGGAGATATCCCACACTGTGATTGACACTTCAGGGAGGAGAGCTGACAGGGATGGTAGAGGGGAAGGAAAGGCTTCTGGGTGGCATAAGAGGATAAAGGAGTGTGCAGAGCTAAGGTGGGTATTAAAACAAATGGAGGCATTGAATTTGGTTAGGATGTTCCTGCCAAAAACAGGAGTTGGTCATCTATGCATGAGTGGAGCCTTCCATTCAGGCAGCCAAAAATAAAAAGGTTTTGGCCTAGGGTTTTAGTCTGTGGTGGTAGGATCCCATTCTCCGAGGTCCCCATTTCTATCTGCCTTCAGATAATCTATCTCCTGCCTCACTTCCCCTCTGAAGAATTCCTTGACTGCTGCCAGGAGTAGGAGTGGTGAATGACCGATCTGGCTTCTTCGTGCTGACAGTAGGGCGTTGGCTATGGCAGTCAGGGAAACTCTGCAGAGGGTCTATTTAGGTGCCCTCAGCTGCATGAAGGGTCATATATCCATGATTACCTGGCACTTAGTGGACTCCAGGCATCTCAGGCATCAGGGCAGTCCAGAGGTCTGTGACGGTGGTGGTTGGCAGGTGACTGGACATGGTGTACACAGGGTTGAGGGGGGCATGCTAGAACAATAAATAATGCAACAAAAGATTATTTTCTTTAACCAATTAGTAGAAAATAATCAGTGTTATCAGCTAGCCTTTGAAGACCATAAAAATATTAACATATTAGAGCTTAGGGTCTGGTCTAACATGTCATTTACTTGTGAGTGGAGGCCATTCACAGCTTTAGAAACCTTAGTAGTATTGCTAGAAACACATTTAATATTTATAATGGCACAGGTATCCCCTTGATTTGGGTAATGCCATCTGATTTCTACAAGGTAGTTTAAATATTAGAACTAAACAAGCATACTAATGAAGAACATATTCAGTTTACCCATGTAGGAGGTTAGGGAAATTTGTGGGTCTCAAACTGACTTCGAACAAACTTGTGACTCTGGTAGCATCTTCTGTAACCCTTTCTTTACAATCTCCCAGTTTTATTTACCTGTGGGAGAAATGACACAAGTGTACATTTTGAGTTACATTTTAAAAAACTCTTTCCTTTTAAATTCCTCTTAAACATCAGCCAGGTGTTGAAGACCAAGTTGTTCAAAACTGACTTTTTGCCTGTCTATTCCGAGGTCAGCTGATATTCCTCAGGAAGCCACCTTCAGGCACACGTGAGTGCCTCTTGGCTCCTTTAGCCTTCCTATATCAGTGGTGCCATCTGCCAGGATGGGTCAGGGTCTTGCTGACCACATGTGGCTTCCCTTGGAAGCATCAGAGACATTTACCTTTCCAATGACCATCCTCTTTGCAGACTGTGCACTGGTTGGCTTAGACAAATCCCATTGTTCCCTGAGTTTTGGCTGACCAAACACAACAAGGGCCAAATATTGACTTTTTCCTTAACCCTTTAACTTCCTTAACTTCGGTAATCTGGTTTTGGTATTAAACATCCAGCAAGCCAGTTTCACCAGTCTTAAAGTGGGAGTTACCCCTTGTGTTTAATTTGGGTCAGTAACAGTGTTTGAAGTTAGTATTATATCTTATCTGTCCTGTAGGTGATGGCGTGCCTTAACTCGGGTTTTTCTGTTTGAAGTAGTACTTCTGCAAAACAATAATGGGCAACAAATTCCATGCCTAGAGACTTTTTATCTCTTTTTTACTTACTGATCCTTTATTAAATTTACATTCTATTCCTCTTAATAAGATCAAATACTTTAGAGTTGTTTATAGTTCTTTTAATTGAAGCACAGCTGAAACATTTTGTACTCTTTGTATGTTGAAATATACCTATTAGAATTTTAACCCTTAGTAACCTCATTCTTAGTGAAGAACCAGAAAGAAAATAATCTTAAACTCATAGCAATTTTAAAAAGCACATTTAATAAACCCAAATATATATTACCTTATAGAACCTAAAAACCAAGAGTGCTTGAATTTATATCCAGCAGTTGACATTTTAATATTTTAACTTTGTAAATCAATTAGATGTCTCCTCTAACAAGCACATTTATTAAGATTAATTTCATTTGTGAAAAACCAAGATATCACAGATAGCTAGCTAAGAGTGTAAGTCACTTTTTCCCTATTGAAAAAAAAAACTCTAGAAGCAATGGAAATTACATTTTAAACATTTATAGAAACCAACATTTTAATTGATGAGCCAGCTATAAAAACATGAGAGTGAATAATAAAGATATCTGTATCTTTACCAATTTACATTAATCTTTTTTGTTAAAGCTTTATTTAAGTCAGGTGAACTGAAAAGATATTTGAATTCATTAATTAAATTTATGAGTGCTTGTTTTTTACAAGCCAATTGGTGTGTGTACACAATAAAATACAGAAATCAGAAGAGCCTATTATTAGTTTTTATATTGTGATCTAAATATAGGGCAAGTCCACACAGCTGGAAATGTCAGGTGTGGTCTGGACATCATTAAAAGGCACTGAATCAATAGTTTCACGTGGCCACTTTTTTTTTTTTTAAGAAAGAGAGGGACAGTGAGAGAGAGAATCAGTTTTATTTAGTTTTTCATGTGGCTTTTGTTGCTGCAATACTTCATTGTGTACACGGCAGTGCTGGAGTTCGAACCTGCACCACGTGGGTTCAAACTCTCATACTTGCACATGCCAGGCAAGTGCCATAACTACTGATAACCAATCCAGCCCCTGCCAATTGCCCCCTTTTTTTTTCAAAGAGATAGGGACAGTGAAAGAGAGAGAGAGAGGGAATCAATTTTTATTGAGTTTTTCACATGGCTTTTGCTTTGACACTTAGTTGTGTATGTGGGTGCTGGGGTTTGAACCCGCGTTACGCATGCCAGGCAAGTGCTGCAACCGCTGAGCCACAGCTCCAGCCCCACCAATTGCCTTGGTCTATCACCAAGTTTTTATTAATTGATTGATTGATTGATGTGATGTATCTGAGAGTTAACTCTTAAAAGATTAGACTTTGACTAAAAGTAGGAAAGAGAACCAGAGAATTAAAAATAAAAAAAACTTCAGTTAAATAAAATAATATTAATTGAAATATGAAAAGAAAAGTGGCTGAAAAGGAGGATAAGGAGTGCAGTAAAAAAAAGGATCCAGATCTCAACAGATCAAGGAGATTTGTTGCGATAATTGCAGGGATACAATTTCCAATTGGAAAATGGCCACTTGGCTTCAGGATAGGTGATCTTTTGTAGACTGAATGGGATGGGGGTGGGGATATAATGAGTTGGGTCAATGGCATCATATCTGGCTACTTCCTGCTGGCATGGGGAGTGAAGAAGGAGCCCTTCTCTCAAGAGTCTGAAGAAGGAACATGGCTTTGACTTGTTCTTGTGTGGCAGCTCTGAAGATGGCTATGACTTGTTTCATCATGAATTTCTGGAAAATTTTAATGAGATTAGGGAGAAAGGTAAGAATTGACATGATTAACAGTAGGGGTGTCAAAAAGGGTAATAACCAGGAGGCCTATTGGAATATATTTCCCCCATAGGATTTCCCAGGATTTTTCCCATTCTTTCCTCCATTTTTCCAGCTGTTCCTGTAGTTGTTTTACTTTATCTCTGACCAACCCAGACTGATTCACATAGAAACAGCATTCTTCCTGTAGGTATAAACTCCTTTTTCAGCAGTCAATAGACTTAATCTGTGGTGATTTTGTAGGAACATTGAGGCCAGGGAGTCTAGTTGGCTTTGTAATGTTAATATTGATTCTGTTACCTATTGGATATTGTCTATAAATTGTTTGGATAGTTTGTGGTAGTGGATTATAGTGGTTCCCAATCCCACAGCTCCAGTGCTTATTTCAGAAGTTACCCCAAGGATTGCTAAAAGAGGGATAAACTGAATGGCTCTTTTTTTTCTAATATGGGTAGTGACTGGGATAGGTAATTCCTGGTCTTCTGTAACTATGTCTATTTGGGGAGTAAGGAATATTATGGTGCAATTTCCCTTCTATTGGGCAGGTAAGCAATGATATCTTTTGTCCAAAAGAAATGTTACTTTCGGAGGAGTGAGCAGCATGATTCTTGTGTATTAGAGCTCTCTCCTGGGTTTGTAAACACTGTTCATCAGGGATCTCTCCTACATCGTTAGATATTGTCCTTTTTGTGAAACATAAGGGTGCTATTTAGAAAAGTTGGACTGAGGTAAGTTTTGGGGTGATGTCAGAGGGGGATGTACAATTAAGAGTAGATAAATTAGATATGTGAAGGGGGCTGGCTACATATTTGGAGAAGCTGGACCTCAGACACATCCAGCATCCTGGAACTAAAATAGGATTTATCTGATTGAGTAACTGGTGTGTTGAATTGATGAGCTGAAGCAGGAGGGGGTCACTTGATTGGGCCTGAGGTTGGAATTAGAGTTCACTTTTAAGCAAATAGGGCAAGATCTAGATATCCATTGCAGGAGTTGTAGGTCAGAGGGGGAGATTTGAATGAATAATTGGAGGGATTAGAGATTGGGGTGGAAGAGATTATGAAGGTAGTATAATAGTGCCTTGGTGTCTTCTGGGGAAAGTTGAAGCTTTATTGGGGTGGAGAAGAGCATAGAGTTAGGGGGTATGGAGGTGTGGGTATGTTGGTTTAGTTGGGCTGCCTGTTTTGCTAACTGATCTGCTTTATTGTTTCTTAGTGATATATTGTTTGTCAGTCTGGTGTCCCTTACAATGTAGAATGGCAGCATTGGAGGGTAGGAAGAATGATTTTAGCTGTTGCCAAATAAGTTTAGCGTTAGAGATGGGTGTCCCCCTTTGCGTAAAGAATCCCCTTTCTCTCCAGATTAGGATGTTTGAATGTGTGGTGTTGTAGGTGTATTTGGAGTCTGTGAATATATTAATAGATACATCTTTAGCTAGGGTGAGGGGTCGGGTGAGAGCTATGAGTTCAGCATGTTGGGTAGTGGTGCTGGGGGGCAAGGAGGAAGATTCAGTGATTTTGGTTAGGACAAAAGAAGAATTTCTGTAGTATGGCCCTGAATGATGGCATAACCTGCCAGATGGGGCTATTGTTTTTGGGAGATGCTGTCAACAAATCAGTCATGGGAATTAGGGAGTGGTTGGTCTGTGATATGTGAAAAAGGATTGATAAGGAGGTCTAACGTGTCAGAACAGGAGTGAAAGATTAGAGACGATGGTGGAGAGCCAGAGTCATGCGAAGGTAAAGGCGTTTCGGGATTTAGTGAATGATCTTGTCTGAAAGAGATCATGGGATCGATAAGATGAGCATGTAACGATTGACTTCTGGAAGAGTATAGGAAGAGAAAAACTTTACGGCTGAGAAGATCTGAGAGAGAGTGGGAAGTTAGGATGATAATGTGTTGGTATAAGGTGAATTTTTGTGCCCCAGGTATGAGGAGGGTGGTAGTGACTAGGATTTTTAGACAGAAGGGCCAGCCTTGCTATATAGGGTCAAGTTGTTTGGATAAAAAGACGATAGGCTGTGGGGTGTCCCCTGCCTTTTAATAGTTGACTCCTAAAGCTTGGCCGTGATTAGAATGGAGAGAGGGGAAAAGGCTTTGAGGGATTTGGTAAATAAAGGGTAGAAGATCACAAGAGGGAATTTTGGAGAGTCTTAAGAGCTGAGGAAAGAGATGACGGGAATGAAAGGAGCTCAGATAAATCTCCTTTTGAGGCTTCATAGAGAGGTTTTGTAATAAGAGAAAAATTAGGGATCCAGATTTGGAAGTAATTAAAGTGGCCTAAAAAAGAAAGGAGTTCCCTTTGGTACAGGGAAGAGTAACATTTTGGAGTGCTATTAGGTGATTAGGGGGTATTGTAAGGGTTTCTGGAGTCAAAATTATGCCTACATATAGGACTTTGGGAGAGCAAGTTTGGGACTTAGACCGGGAGACCCTGTACCCCCATCTTGCCAATGCCTTAAGGAGAATGGCACTGTGAAGTTTTGAATAATCATAGGAAGGGCTGCAAAGCAGGAGATCCTCTGTAGATGTAAGGAGCTTGGATGTAGGTTGAGGGTAACAAGATCCCTTTGTAGTACCTGTCCAAAACAGTGGGGGTTGTCCTGGAATCTCTTTGTGAGCTGCCAGGGGATATTATTGTCTGGGTCCGTCCAGGTAAAAGCAAAGAGAGGTTGAGAAGAAGGGTGGAGGGGTATAGTGAAGAAGGAGTCTTTTAAATCCAAGACCAAGAAGTGAGAGGTAGTTGGAGGAACATGGGAGAAGAAAGTGTAGTGATTAGGCACTGCAGGATGGGTGGGGATTATGGCTTCATTGATTTAAAGAAGATCTTGAACCAGATGGTATTGACTATCAGTTTTTTAATACTGAGAATGAGAGAGTTTTGTGGGGAGTGGACAGAGAAGGTGGTGGGCTTCGAGGAGGTTGGAGATTATAAGTTTAGCCCTTGAGGGTGTAGGGGGTGAGAGGATGGATGTTGGGGCAAGGTAACATTCAGGTTGTGTCTTGGAGAAAGATTTGAATAGGAGAATGGGGTGTCACTATTTTTGATTGAGAAATATCCTATACCAAAGGCTTGATATAGGGAACAGGGAGGGGTGTTGGAGGCTTGGGAAATGCAGGCGGTGTCTGGGCTGGCATAAATGAGAAATATGGTAGTGGTTTGTAAGGAAGAAATAGTAATGGAAGTCTTGAGTTTGTGGAGGAGGTCACATCCTAAGAGAGGGACCAGGCATCTGGGCATTACAATAAAAGAATGGGAGGACAGGGGGGGTGTCCCAAAGGTGCACAGAAGGGAAGGTGTTTTAAGGGGATATTCAAGAATTCCTGAGGTCCCCATAATAACAGTATTGCTTCTAAGAGTGGGTTCATGCCACAAAGTCAAGAGGAAGAGTTTCCCCATTGTTGACCACAAATGAAATAAATTGCCCATTCACCATCCCAATAACCCTGGGTTCCTTGAATGTATCGCTGGTTGTGATAAGAGTGGTAGAGTCTGGGCCTCCTTGCTCCAATAGTTCAATATAAGGGTTAAAGGAGAGTTGGACTGGACTAAGGGTTGGGGGTATCCTCCTCTGGGGACAGTCCACTTTCCAGTGTCCCCATAGTCCACAGTTTGGACAGGACTTGGTTGGGGACCTTGGATTAGGGCAAGCTTTAGCCCAATGCTCATCTCAGCCACATCTGTAGCAGGCTGTGGGTGGGCCAGTAGGAGCGGGTCTCCGGTGATGGATGGCAGAAGCCAGAATTTGGTATTTGGCTTTGAGGTGTTTTTCTCTTTATCCCCTGGCCTTATCCTCCCTGTTGTTAAAGACCTTAAGGGCAGTATCTGGGAGTTGCTGCTGTGAAATTTTGGGACGCTTCTCAAGTCATCTAAGCTTTCTGTGAATGTCTGGAGCCAACTGAATAATGAATTGGACATGGAAAATGTCCAATTTGACCTGGAGATTCCAGGTCAAGACTGGTGTATTTAGACATGGAAAAGGGGACGTGAACCTGGACAGGGCCCTCAGTTCCTGCCACCTCATGGAGAGGAAATGTATATTGAAGTTAGGAGTTGTGGAGTTTTGAGTGGGTAATTGGAGGGAAAGGAAGAGAAGGTGGGGAGGGTGGAGGGTGAATGACTTGGGGAGGAGCTGAGGGTAGAGACTAGAGTGGGCTAGAACTATTAGGAGATTGGGGTACAGTTAGGAGGAGATTCATCTGCAACTTCAGGGGCAGCAAAAGAGGAGATAGGAGAGCATGGGTTTTTAGGTATCTTGGGAAGGGGATAAATTTTGAGGAGTTGGAGAACAGAGCAAGGTTGACAGAGAGAAAGATGGGAGCAAAGATAGAAAAAAAACCCTGGAGATAAGGAATTTCAGATATTTGCCATTTTGGCATAGGAAGCTACCAAGATCTGTTAGTATTTTTTGATCAAAGGTCCCAAATTCGGGCCATTGAGTCTGGTTGTCTAACTTGTATTGAAGCCAAATTCAGGTACGTAAGCAGATAATGCACTTAGGCTCGAGGTTATATTGAAAGTGGAGAGTTCTGAAGATTTTTAGAAGACAACCGAGGGGGGAGAATTACCCATAATGGAGAGGTGTGATGGAGGTGACAGGAGAAAATAAAGTGTCCTCCATTTACTCCTTGCCACTAGTAGCAAAGCCGGATCACCTGGGAGTGAGTGGGCATCCCCAATTTTGATCCCAAGGTGAGGACCCCTGGGGTCCAGAAATGAGGGGGTTTCTAGAAGGGCATGCCTGTGAGAAACCCAGAGTCTTACCTCTCTGACAAGTTGATTAGGATAACTGGTGTTGCATGCAGGAACCAAATGGAGACAGGATCTGTCACCTGGAGGTCTGGAAGAACAGCAAAAGGAAAGACAAGAATGAGGTTTCCAGAGGACACCAATAAAGAGTTCAGAAAAGCTCTTGCTTCATTCACACAGCAATAAGACTGCAAAAATCTCACCCAGGGAGGGGGTTAATTTCATTAAAGTCTTATAGTTTCAGTGCATAGATCTTTCATTTACTTGGTTAAATTTCTTCCTAAATATATTACTTTTTTATTCTGTTATAAATGGAATTGATTTCTTGATTTCTTTTTTGATAGTTCACTATTGGTATAGAAATGCAATTGACTTTTGTATATTGATTTTGTAACTTCACTGAATTTATTATCTCTAAGAGGTTTTTAAAACTTTCTGGTGAAGTTTTTGGGCCCTATACAAATTGGAATATATCATCTACAATTTGAGATAAATTTACTTACTTCTTTTTAGTTTGTATGTCATTTATTTCTTTTTCTTGTTTAATTGCTCTTGCTAGTACTTCTAGTACTATTGAATAGAAGTGTTAAGAGTTAGGAACAGGGCTGTAGCACTGGCTCGGCAGTTACGGGGCTTGCCTGGCATGCACAAGTACACGAGTTCAAACCCCAGCACCATATACACAACAAAGTGTTCAAGAGTGAAAGTCAATGTAAAACTAAATAAAGATTCATTCTCTCTCTCTCTCTCACTGTCCCCTCTTTCTTTTAAAAAAAAAAGTTAGGGACAACTTTTAGTTTTTCCCCACTGATCATATTAGCTGTGGCTTTTGACAAGTGCTCTTTACTATGTTAGAGTAATTCCTTCAATACCAATTTTGTTAAGAGATTTTATCATGAAAGTATGATTTGTCAAATGCTTTTTCTGAACTTATTGGGAAGACTATGTGTTGGGAACATGAGGTTCAGCTGGCTTGTAAGAGAATTGGTGGTAAACAACTCTAAGGGGTCCAGCTGGCTTGTAATTAGCAAATTGCCTGACCGCATGATTAAGCTATTCGGCCACTCATTTGTTACAATTGGAGAAAGGTGTTTGCATTGTACCCTATTGGTTGCTCTAATGGATAAATAGAGTAGTAGCTAGTCAGGTAAAGCGAGCAGCCAAAGAGGGAGAAAGAAGAGAAAGAGGCCCAAGGAGAAAGCAGCCAGAGAAGAAGCAGCAGTAGCCAGAGAAAAGCAAGAAAGCAAGCAGCCGTGTCCTGAAGGGAGAAAGCAGAGAAGACGCATAGAACCGGAGAGATCAGCAGAGACGTCAGATCAGCAGCGATAGAAGATGCAAGTCCCGTATTCCAGCCGCCGGCGTTCGCCCCCTTGTTCCCGGCTCCCCAACCCTTCCTAACTCAGCCCCTTGGAGGATGGCCCAGCGTTGGGTCATTCTACCCGTTCCTCGCTCTGGAGTGCAGCAGGGAGCAACTCCTCACCCCATCCCTGCCCTAACTCAGCCCCTCGGAGGATGGCTCAAGCCTGCTGAGTCATCCTGCCCGTTCCTCGCTCTGGAGTGCGGCAGGGAGCAACTCCTCGCCCCATCCCCGCCCTAACTCAGCCCCTCGGAGGACGGCTTACTAGGTCGTTCTGCCCGCTTCTCGCACAGGAATGCTGCGGGGAGCGACTCCTCTTCCCCCCGTCCCCAGCCCTGTCCTGCCGGTGCCCGGTTCCCAGTGTCCTGCTGGCCCCCCAGGCAACGGCTAAGATCCCCCGAGGCTGTTCCAGCTGCTTCCTGCTCCAGAACCCTGCGGGGGGCGACAACTATGTGGGTTTTATCTATCATTCTGTTAATGTGGATATATCAGTTTGATTGATCAGTACATGTTAACTTAATTTACATTCTGAAGATAAATCCTATTTGCCCATGATGCATAACCTTTATGTTTTGTTGAATTCACTTGTTAGTATTTTATTGAGGGTTTTTTTTTTTTTTTGGTGTTTGTTTAAAGAGAGTAAAGAGAGAGTGGGACTGTGAGAGAGAGAGTGTGAGAGAATCAATTTTATTTAGTTTTTCATGTGGTTTTCATTGCTCTGACACTTCATTGTATGCGTGGTGCTGGTGTTTGAACCTGCATCCTCATGCATGCCCCACCAAGTGCTGTAACTGCTGAGCTACCACTCAAGCCCCTTATTGAGGATTTTTGTCTCGATGTTCATCAGACTTATTAGTTTTGTTTTTTCTTATTGGTATCTTTGGATTTGGTGTGAGAATGATTCTGGCTTCATAAAATCAGTTTACGTTTCCTCAACATCAAGAATTCCTTTGATTTCCTTCTCCTGTGTAATAGTTCTGCCTAGGGTTTCAAGGACTATATTGAATAAGAGTGGTAAAAGTGGCCATTCTTGTCTTGTTCCTGAATTCAGTGGAAAAGCTTTCAGTCTTTCTCCTTTAAGCACAATGGTGGCTATGGGTCTGTCATAAATGGCTCTTACAAAAGTTAAAGTATCTTCCTTTGATCCCTATCTTCTCCAGAGTTTTGAACATAAATGGGTGCTGAATTTTATCAAAGGCCTTTTCTGCATCAATTGAGATGATTATATGACTTTTATTTTTAATTCTATTTAAGTGGTGAATTGCATTTATTGATTTATGTACATTGAAAGAGCCCTGCTTTCCTAAAACGAAGCCCACTTGATCATTATTATCTTTTCAAAATATTTTTGGATCCAGATAGCTAGAATTTATTAACGATTTTAGTGTCTATGTTCATCAGGGAAATTAGTCTGTAGTTTTGTTTTCTTGATGTGTCTTTGTTGGGTTTTGGTATCAGTGTTATATTTGCTTCATAAAAAGTGTTTTGGAGTGTTCTAACCCTTTCAATTTCATGGAAAACCTTGTAGAGGATGGGTGTTAATTCTTCTGTAAAGGTCTGGTAAAATACTTCCGTGAATCCATCAGGACCTTGACTTTTCTTTTTTGGAAGGCAAAACTGCTTCGGTTTTGCTGCCTGAGATTGGTTGGTTTAGAATTTCAATGTCCTCCTGTGTTAATTTAGGAATGTCGTATGTGGCCAGATATTTGTCCATTTCTTCCAGATTATCAAACTTGCCAGAGTATAATTTTTCAAAATAAGTTTTGATAATCTTCTGGTTTTTGTTTGAGTCAATGGTGATATCTCTGTTTTCACCTTTGACTTTATTGATTCGCTTCACTTCATTTTTCCTTTTGGTGAGGTTGGCAAGGGGTCTGTGGACCTTATTTATTTTTTCAAAGAACCAACTCTATTTTGTTGATAATTTGTAATTTTTTTTGTTCTCAATTTCATTGATTCCAGCTCTGATTTTAGTTATGTCCTGTCTCCTATTAGGTTTGGGATTGGATTGTTCCTTTTTTTTTTTTTTTTTTTTTTTTTTTTTTTTTTTTTTTTTTTTTTTTTTTTTTTTTTTTTTTTTTTTTTTTTTTTTTTTTTTTTTTTTTTTTTTTTTTTTTTTTTTTTTTTTTTTTTTTTTTTTT
>PVKS010028094.1:11187-26924 GCA_004027875.1 Aplodontia rufa | reverse complement strand
CTACAGACCACCTGGCTATCAGTCCCAGCTAAACTAAGCTAACCTGCCTTGAAAGCTCACCAGCACAGACGCCAGGTATGTGCATTAAAGAGCTTCCAAATGGGGCTGGAGTGGTGGCTTAGAGGTTGAAGGGCTTGCCTACCATGTGCAAGGACCTGGGTTTGAACTCCAGCACCACATACACAACTAAGTGTCAAAGAAACAAGGGCCAGATGAAAAAATTGATTATATTTCCCCTCTTAAAAAAAAAAAAAAAAACTTCCAAATGATTCCAACACCCCTCCCCCCATTATCTTGGACCATAAGCTATTCCCCACCATGCCCTGTCCAAATTCCTGACCCACAGAGTCCACGAGCATAACACAATGGCTGTGGTGTAATACCATTCAGTTTGGGGTGGTTTGTTTCATAGCAATACTAACCAGTACAACAGTACTAGGTCTAACCTCCTACTGGGAAGTCATGACCCATTGTGGGCAGTTTGACTGGTTGACAGGATACTAATTGAATATTTGGAGCCTGGCACTCAATGGTGCAAAGTTCCCACAAGGTCTGTGCAAATTCAGATAGGTTGGAACTTTTTGTAGTTGGTAACAGATGGGAAGGATGGAATGGAGCAAAACTGATTGTGGGGTGTTCTGTTTGTCTTTGTCTCTCTCTCTCACACACACACACCAATATCAAAGAGATTGGAGGGACTGGAGTGGTAGTTCAGCGGTTACAGCGCTTGCCTGGCATGTGCAAGGACACGAGTTCAAACTCCATCACCTAGTACATAGCAAAGCTTTGGAGCAACGAAAGCCACATCAAAAACTAAATAAAACTGATTCTTTCTCTCACAAAAAAAAAAAAAAAGACTCGAGACCCACTGAGGCCAAAATCTAAAACACAAAGGCAGGACATGTTCTAGTCTTAAGTTTCCACAAGTTCCTGGCTTCCTAAGCTTGGTCCAATGCTCCTGCATAACCACCTACCAAAGAGATACTTACAGTCCCTATGTTCTGCAGAGACTTTTTGGTTTAAATGTGGCCCGTGTATCTTCAAGGCTATCAGTACCTCTTCAATTTCAGACTTTCCTGTTAATGGATAACTTTCATCTAAATATAAACTCAGATTAACCTGATAAAGGATTACCAGAGTTTTAAAAGGGGGGGAGGGATAAGAAGCATTTCTAGTGGATACAGAGTACCCAGCAGACCTAACAACTTAAGTGAAATTGGTTCATGGGTTTCTTTCTTTAAATGTAACTATTCAGGGCTGGAGTGATGGATTAGTGGTAGAGCCCCTGCCTGGCATGCACAAGGATCCAGGTTCAAACCCCAGCACCTCATACAAAGCTAAGTGTCTGAAAAACAAAAAACAGATGAAAAATAAATAAAATTGGTTCTCTCTCTCTCCCCGACCTTCTATCTTTAAAAAAAATAATAATAATAAGGGACTGGAATGGTGGCTCAGCAGTTGGAGCATTTGCCTGGCATGCACAAGACCCAGATTCAAACCCCAGCACCACATATACAACTGAGTGTTGTGAAAACAAAGGCTGAATGAAAAAAAATAAATAAAACTGATTCTCTCTTTAAAAAAAATTAAATTAAATTAAACATAAATGTGACTAGTCATGCTACTATATTAGAACTGGCCCTAAAAAAGGAAAATCATGGCTAGGACAGAACTCCCAGGAAGCAAAGCCTGGAAACGGTGGCAATGAGGAATACCCCCACCACACCCCAAGGAAGGGGAAGTTCTTGAAGCAAGTGCCTCATGAAAGTAGGTCATCTCAGGGAGAGGCCCTCAAAATGGAAGGTCCAATTCAGAGGGGTTTTGGGAGGAAGGACTAAAGAAGCCTCCAGTCAGATTTCAGCTGTCTTTAAGGAAAAGAGGTCTGATGCAGAACTTATGGTGAGCTTGGAATGTGAAGAACATACTTACATTACCTTTCTGGTGACCATGAAAGCAAGAACAAATAACTCCAAGTTTAAGACAATGGAATGAGAAGGTCAACTAGGAAGAGGCATAGGAATCCAATGAAAAAGTCTAAAGTACCTTACCTGATTTACACACAGCACAGCTGCCCCAACCCATAAAGGAAAATGTTTTACTATTATATCAGATAAACTTGAAACCTGGCTATGCTGCTGTTCAGTGCCCTCTTTAATGTATAATGCATGCTGATCATTAAGTTTCTAGAAAATTGTATCTGGAATAATCAGTATGCTAAAGTCATTTTTGAAAATAGTCACTGACAAGCACAGCAGAGGGTTCATCAAGGCATTCAGGCCAAGAGACTCCAGCATGGGACATGCTAGAAGGAGAGCAGCTAGAATAAGTCCTGATTTCTATGGTACTTTGGTAACTCAGTAAGAATCAAGAGGAGGATGAAATGCATGGAGGCTGAGAAATTGGGGCAGCTGGGGAAGACTGAGGACAAAGTAGTTCTTTTGGCCCTTTCCACAGAGTAGAGAGAAATGCAGAAAGAAGTTGACAAAGCAAAAGCCTAAGCAGGATGAATAGGGTGACTGTGGCCCACAAGGACATTTATTGATAACTAAGAATGAAACACCTCTGTTCATCTGCATGGAACTTGGCTAAATCCAAACCAAGAAAATGGATTGAGACTTCAGAAAGAGTGAAGATGAGCTGACAAAGGAAAGTTGCCAATTAGGCAGAGGAATAATAAACTGGACCAAATTCACTTACTAAATGACAATTTCATATAATTGTCATGATAGGATACAGGCTCCTATCATCTTCAGGGAAGTTACGGTCTCAAGGAGGAAAGGACAGTAACAATGATGATAGAATGTGCTTCCTGCTAAGTTAGAGGAAAGCACAAGGAGTGACAGAAACAGAAACAGACCACAGGGGTCAAAAAAGATTCCTTGGGGGGGGGGCTGGAGCGGTGGCTTGGCAGTTACGGTGCTTGCCTGGCATGTGCAAGGACATGGGTTCAAACCCCAGCACCCATGTACACAACTAAGTGTCAGAGCAACGAAAGCCATGTGAAAAACTCTATAAAAATTGATTCTCATTCTCTCTCTCTCTCACTTTAAAAAAAATAAAAGAGATTTCTTGGGGGCTGGAGTGGTGGCTCGTGGTTGGAGCACTAGCCTGGCATTTATGAGGACCTGTGTTTAAATCCAAGCACCATATATACAACTAAGTGTCTGAAGACAGAAACTGGATGAAAAGATAAATAAAATTGATTCTCTTTCTTTCTTTAAAAAGAGAAAGAGATTTCTTGGAAGGGAGTGATTTCACAGCTCATGCTTGAAGGGCTTGCAAGAGTGAGCCAGGTAGGGAAGGAAAGGGGGGCTACATGAAGAAGAAATCATGCACTAATCCATTGACCAACTTTTGGCTGTGGACAGTCAGCTCCAGCAAGTCTCTGGATCCATCCTTGATTCCTTGGCAGCCAAAGTGCCACTACCTTGAAGGTTGTTTATGCCACTTGGCTATGACATTTATTCCTGCTGGACTCTCCTCCTTTCCTGAACACTAGGAACAATAGGCCCTCCTCCAACACGCTGTCATCAACTTAGTGGTGTCAATGTCCATGTAAATAACCCATCAAGAAACTTCAAGTTTCCTCCCACAGCAGTAGTCTTCAGCTCCACCGTCACCTTCACTCCTCCCACCTTCACTCCAGGCCCTCACAGGCCAAAAGTGTCCCACATTGGAGATGCTAACTCTAATACCCTAGTCTCTGACCAATTTACCTATTCTGCTAGCAATCCTAAACCCTATTCCTCCTCTATTAATTCTCTGACCTCTCATCATTTCATTCATGTATTCTTCCTCAGGCCAACCTCCCCCATCCTGAAGACACCGAGTCCCAAACTACGATCCACCTCTTCAGAAGTCCCACCCTTTTGGTCTATCGTCTGCTCTACTACTTCTACATCCCCTAATCAACCTACCAGTGCATTTCCTCCATTTCTACATACATGCTGCTGAGCACTACAGGAGAAAATCACACAGCCTCTGGACTGAGGCCATGAAGAATTCATGGTTTGTATCACCAGCTGCCTGGAAATCCTTTGATAAGCCCCAGACAACTCACTCCCCACAACCCTTTTCCTAACCAATAATGTCATAAGGCCCGTACTCCTTCACTTTTAGGATATGATCTCAACTCCTATTTCACAAAGAAAAATGCGTCAACCATGAAGTAACTTCGTGACTGCACACCACCTGCAAAAATGATAGTATTCACTTCCTTTTTTCCAATTTATCCCTAAAATAAGTATCTCCTTTCTCAGGGTTAATCCTACCACTTAGGCCTACCTTTTCAGGTACTCCCTCAAAATAATTTTCTATCCTGAACACTCACTTCTCCTTTACTGACCCTGTCCCATCAGTGTGCAAACATGTTCATTTACTTTCCATTCAACAAAATGAACTAATCTTTTCACAACTCCATTACACAGAATCTATGACATGCTATCATGCTAAAGTCCCTTCTGAAAAAAAGAAGCCTTGACTTATTTATTATAGTTGATAGGTTCTGTGTCACAGACATCATAAAAAACCATATTTAGGGGGTTGGAGCGGTGGCTCAGCTATTACAGCGTTTGCCCAGCATGCACAAGGACACGGGTTTAAACCCCAGCACCACATACACAACAAAGTGTCAGAGCATTGAAAGCCACATAAAAAACTAAATAAAATTATTTATCTCTTTCCCTCTCTCTCTCACTGTCCCTCTCTCTAAAAAAAATTTTTTTAGTATTATAATGTTCTTGCTGAACCTTCTTCCTTCTCTAAACACTTGGAACACAGTAACACCCTTCCACCAACACCCTGCCATCAACTTGACAGTGGGCCACAGGTTAGTGCTGGAGCTACAGGGCAGCAGATAGGCAGAGGCAAAAGGTGCCCAACCCATTAAGCAGGAGTGAGAGTAAGTCCTCTTCAAGGAGGTGTAATAAACAGGTGAAGCACCTTTGATTCTGAAGCCTTGTTGCTCTTTTCCATAAAGTTGCTATTTTATATAAATATATACATATATATATCTCAACCAAAAAAGACTTGAGACAGACACCAAGTGGCTGACAAACTGTCAAAATGTGGTACCCAGAAGTTAAAACTCACCATTTGGTAACCATTATGGTTTTGTTTCAGGCAAAAATCAATGAATGCTAAAACTAGTTGTCAAAGTTTAATAAATAAAGAGGTATTCGCAGTCTCAATTATTCCTGCCCCCTAAGATATTCAATCATTTCAGAAGGGAAAACAGTGTGGAAACCTGGCCAGACCCCACCTTAATCAGGTGATCACAGTGAACATCATCATAATGGAACAAATGGACAGAAGGTGCTTTCTGCTATGATGTACTAAGGGACATAACTTCACCTCTGTGGCATTCCTGCCCAAATGTACAACCTGAATCTATGGTGAGGAAACATCTGAGCTAACATAAAGAAAGTTTTACAATACAACTAATCTATACTCTTCAAAAATGTCTAGATCTCAATGGACAAATATTAAGTACATGACAACTAAATGCATAATTGTGGATACTGGATCAGAATATAAAAATTTTAGTTTTTGATGCTTTAACAAAATACAGGTTGAGCATCTCTAAGCCAAGAATCTGAAATCCAAGCTGGGCTTGGTATCATGAATCTGTAATTCCAATTCTCTGGAGGCTGAGGCAGGAGGATTACTTGAGTCCAGGAATCTGAGGCCAGCAGAACAAGACCCTGACTCAAAAAGAAAAAAAAATTAAATTAAGGGTTTGGGCTGTAGCTCTGTGGTAGAGTGCTTGCCTAGCATGCACAAAGCCCTGGGTTTGATCCCTAGCACTATCTATGCACATGTACACACATGCACACACAAAACCCAAATAATAATAATACTCAATAAGGCGAAGTCTATACAAATATTCCAAAATCAGGAAAAAACAATCCAAAATCTGAAAAACTTATCTAAGCGTTTTGGTTTTGTTGTTGTTGTTTTGCTTTTTTCTTAAGAGACAAAGAGGGATAGAATCAATTTTTATTTATTTTTATTTTTTCATCTGGCCTTTGTTTCTCCAACACTGAAGTTGTGCATGTGGTACTGGGGTTCAAACCCAGGTTTGAAAAAAATAAATAAAATTGATTCCCTCTTCCTCTCTCTTTAAAAACAAACAAAAAACCCCAAAACAAAAACAGTACTATAACAGCATTAATTTCATGATTTGAACAACTGTATTGATAACAATATCCTTATTTTTAGAAAATATACACTGAACAGTTATAAAAGGGCACCAGATATGATTTCCTTTCAAATGGTTTAAAATAATAACAATCAATAAAAAAGAGCATAGTAAAATAACATTTCAATAATGTAGGTAAAGAGTATGCAAGAATTATTTGCACTATATTTTTTGTACATTTTCTACAAGCCTAAAATTACTTCGAATTTTTCAAAGCTTTTCTTCATTTTTTTTGTTTGCTTTATTCCTTCTCTCTGTTTTGTACGGCCCAGAGCTATGAGCAGTACAAGGAGAAACTGGCTGGAACCACAACTCTGGTGAAGGACTTCACAATGCCTTGGCAGACAAGATACATACAAAATAACAAGGAGGCAGGATCCGAAAAGCAGCAAGCTGATTTAGCTGGTATGCTTTGAATTTTGTACCTGAGACAGAATATATCATTTCCCAATGGCCACGGACATTTTAAATAAAGAGGTAATCAACGAGTCTCCTTTTTTGACTTTTCCCTGTCTTTTCTGGCTTCTTCAGGTGAAGATAATCACACCACCTGTAGAGTGCCAGTGAAAGGGCCTTAAGGAGACAACACTCCACACGGAAGCCAAACAAACACAAAAAACGCCCTCCAAGAGCCCAGAGTCTTTTTAAAATGAAAATTTCCAAATATACATGCAAATAAAGAACAGTATTAAGAACCCTCATACAGGGCAGGAGCAGTGGCTCACCGGTTACCTGGTTACCCGAGTTCAAACCCAGCACCTCGTACACAACCAAGTTCTGAGGAATGAAAGTCACATGAAAAACTAAATAAAAATTGCTTCTTTCTCTCTCTCTCACTGTCCCCTCTTTCTTTAAAAAAAAAAAAATCCTCATATATCCATCATTCAGATGATCCAATAACTATCATAATTGACACATTTGCTACATCTATTTTTTTCTTTTTCCTGTAGTATTTAAGAAAATTTCTAACATTTTTCACCCATAAATAATTCTGTCTTGTATGTGCACAGAGATTTATCTACCCAACCACAATTCCATTATTACACCTCACAAAATTTAAAATAATCCTTTATATCATCTATCATCCATACAAATTGCCCTGACATAAGAGCTTTTGACCCAAATTCTTCACACCAAAGCTTCACCACAGAGTCATGTACCAACTTTGATCTTTTTAGAGATGTAAATAGAGAGGCAGCAAGCCTGGACTACCCTTACTCCCACCCCAAAAGCTGCTGCTAACCAGAGTCCAGGATACAGAACAATTTCTACATGATGCAAAAGGCCAAAATCTATTTTTTAAAAAGAGAAAAGTATTTTCATGATAAAGTCAAAGAGTAAATATCCTTAATGTAAAGGGCAATTATACCTCAAAATAAAAATTAACCAAAGAGCATGAACAAATGGCAATAATACAAATAATTTCAAAAACCACATTAAAATATTTTACTATGATCAAATAAGTAAATAAAGTTAATAAGTAAAAATTCAAATAATGACTTTTCATCCAAATTACCAAAGATTTTTTTTTTTAATTGGGATAGAAAAAACATGACTCTGTAAATGGGTACAACTTTCTGGAGAATGATGTTGATATATTCCAAAATCCATATTCTATTTTCAGGAATTATTCTAAAGAAATTCTAAGATATACACACATAGTTATATCAATAAGGATTCATAGTGATATTATTTATTTCTAATATGGAAAAGAAGACGATATAGAGGCTAAACACCTAAATGTCCAAAAGTAAGAGAATACATAAATAATTCATGGATTGCCCCTAAGACAAAAATACTAGCCACTGGTGTTGCTGAAAGTAACATCAACTGCTTAAATTAACTAGCCCCTGGATTGGTTGGTTGTAGTCCACAATGAAATAAAGAATTTAAGCTAGAATGTGAATCAACCACAAAAAATTTTTAATGGCATGATATTCTGAATGAAGACATCAGTGTATTGATTTACATCTGGCACAGGATCCTGACTTTGTCCTGAACCTGTAAAAAAAAAAAAAAAAAGATTTGTCTACAGACTATCTCCAGAATACATTCCAAATTTTCCTGCATCTCTCCATCAAACCCAGGCTACCTCTGACTGAAAAGCTGCAAAAGCCCTTGAGTTTGTTAGCCTACCTCCACTTCTGTGCACCCTATGATTCATTTTCTAACTCAGTAGCTAAAGTGATCATTTTGAAATGCCCATCAAACAATGCTTACTTCAGATGTGTTGCAAATAATATTTTAAGTCTTAAGAACAACTATCTGGAAACAAACTGAAATTTAAGTAGAATTAAACTGGAACAGGTCAACAACCACAGATGAAACTAAAAAGGTTAAAGAATTAACACCAAAAAAAGACTCTACTGTGGCAGGGACTGTCAACACTTACCCCTCTCTGGTTCTCTGTTCTTTCCAGATCCACAGGAGGATTACCATTCCCCACCCCTTGCAGTTAGGGCAAGTGACTAGCTCCACCCCAGAGCCTAAGCTGGGGAAGTCTGTCACTGAAGCATTTAGCTGAGGATGTGCAAGTCCATCAGTATGTCCTATCGGACACAACAAACACGGAAGTAAGTGTTGAGATGGAACACTGTAAAATGGTAATGCCTCTGAGTTTCTTTTAAACCCTTTTTATCTTTTTTTCTAGGAGTTTTCAAAATTATTATTACAAAGTAACAGAATGCTACCATGTTTGTTTTTGTTTTTTTAAAGAGAGAGGGACAGTGAGAGAAAGACAGAGAGAATCAATTTTATTTAGTTTTTCATGTGGCTTTCAGCACTCTGACACTTCGTTGTGTACGTGATGCAGGGGTTTGAACTCGTGTCCCTGTGCGTGCCAGGGAAACGCAACCCTACCATGTTTTTTTAATCCCCTAAATATACTCAGTATCTTTCTTGTCATTAAGTAGTTAAAAATAACCATTGAGGAGCTGGAGCAGTGGCTCCATGTTTGGAGCACTTGCCTGGCATGTGCCAGGATCCGGGTTCAAAGCACAGCACCACATACACAGCTAAGTGTTAGAAAAATAAAAATCTGGTGAAAAAATAAATAAAATTGATTGCCTCTCTCTCTCGTCCCCTCTCTTTCTCTCTCTAGAAAAAAAAAAGGAAAGAAAAAAGAAACCGTTAAAATTGAGAAAACAAGATCTTATGCTACAAAGTTGAGAATAATGATAATAGCTACATTTACTCTTAACATCCTTGAGCATATCTCACCCAACACTCTGAAAATAAGCAAAATAAATAGATACTTTCTCTACATAATTTCCTTCCATTGTTCCTTTTATTGAGCATAAAAATCTGATAAATTTTAAAGGGGAAAAATTAGTACTTTCTTGACAAAATTAGAAACAACAAGACTATTTTATTTCAGAACGTTATCCTCAGGCTTAGGGGTAAGAGTACTTGCCTAGCAGGCAGCACAAGGCCGAGTTCAATCCCTAGCACCACCAAAAAAACACTATCCCCTCTACTTTTTCAGCATATTTGGGGAGACTATCCAATGCAATTAGATAAGAGATTGCAATTAGTGACTTAAACATTAGGGAAGAACAGATAGAACTCAATTTACAAATAACAATATGTGTGGGAAATTCTAAAGAATTGAAGGAAGAAATACTACTACAAATCAGAGGATATAGCAAGTTATAAAATAAACATATCAAAATCAATAGGCTTCATTTATTTTTTAAAAAACGGAATTCAGTTAGAAAATATAAGAGAGCAAAAAATAATATATAAGGATAAGCTTGATAAGGGACATCTATTGAAGAGGTAAAAACACTCCCAAAAAACTACAGATTTAAACAAATGAAAAGATATATTATGTTCTCAGATAAGGAGATTCATCATTATCAAAACATTAGGTTTTCCCTGTGCCAATTTATAAATTTAACATAATCCCAATAATAATGCCTTCAAATTTTCTTTTTGGAGCTGGGTAAACTGATTAAAAAGTGCATCTGTTTAAAAAAAATTCAACAATAGTCAGGGGACCCCTCAAAGCTTATTAAAATATATACTAATGTTTTATAATTTAAACAGTATACTAATGGCATACTAAACTCAAAAAAAGAAAAAAATCTAGATATGGATACAATTATGTATGGAATACACATAAAGGTAGTATATTAAATTAGTAGGGGGAATGGTGCTAGGAAGAATTCCAATATACAAGGATACATTTCAAATGGATCAGAGATTTAAATGTGAAAAACAAAACCACTGAGTACAAGGGTAAATATTTGATACATATGAGTAAGGAAAACTTGCCCACTATGACTCAAAAGTCCAGAAACAATATGGAAAATATTGTTAAAATTAACTACATGAACAATTTAAATTTGATGGGGCTGGAGTGGTGGCTCAGTGGTTGGAGCCCTTGCCTGGATGCACAAGGACCCAGGTTTGTACCCCAGAACCACATATACAGCTAAGTGTCAGAGAAACAAAAACCAGATGAATAAATAAAACTGATTCTCCCTCTCTCTCTCCTTCTCTTGCTCTCTCTTTCACTGGTTCAACAACATCTTACATGATGAAGGGATTCGTTGCTTCACCTGCATACATGGATATGTAATGACAGAGAAGCTTAAAACCAATCCTTGTCCGGGGTCTCCCCACTTCACCCACTCCTCCATCCCATGTCTCCTCTGTAATCCCCCCAAGTTACAGATATAAATGACCACATACATGTATTTTAATCATTGGAACTGCTAGATTTATATGCCTACATGGGTATATTTGGGCTTTTCACGGGAGTCATGTGTGCTCTACAGTATTGATAACCCCTCTTTTCCTCCCTTTTTCCTCCCTCCCTTTCTTCTTCCAACCCCTTGACAACTATAGTTTCCACAGCTTATGTGTCTCTTCAAATTTGGTAGGTCTATTAAATAAACTAGACTAACTTTCTTCCTATCTTAGCCTCCACATATGTCGCTCTCTTTAAAAATAAATAAATAAATTTGCAACAAGTTGCCAAAACAAAGTAAAAAAGAAGGAATATTGAAAAATAAAAATTTATAAATTTGCAAATACAGAAAAGAGGCCAAAACAGGAATGAAAACCCTTTACAGAAAAAATCTAGACTAACATGAACAAATAATTCACATAAAAAAGAATGTAAATGGTTTTTAAACACATGAAAAGATGTCTGACCACTCTTGACTATATGAGAATATAAACTAAGATGTCAACTAAAACTATAGTCAGATATAACAAAATACTACTCTACTACAGAACAATGGAGATTAGAATTTCTGAAACACTGCTGGTGAAAATTCAAAATGGTACAAGCCCAAAGAGAATTCAGCAAAATTTATCAATATCACACATGAAAAGAGAAAAGAATTATTATGTATGAAGTCATTTAACAAGAAGTTTGGAAATGGCTCAAATGTTCCCTAATGTAAGCTGGCTGACTAGAGTACAGACAGATCAATTCAGTGGAGTACTATTACACCACTAAAAAGGAATGGGGAGCTGATTCTAACTATAACAGAGATGAACCTTGAAAAGATTATATAAAGTGAAGCAGCCAGACATAAAGGTCAGAAATTAAATGATTCAATTTAAATGAAATATCTGTTGGAAAATCCAGAGAGACAGAAAATAAATTAGTGGTTGCCAGGACTAGGAGGGGGCAGGGGCAGGAGGCAATGGAGGGTAACTGATAATGGGTACAGAGTTTCTTTAATAAAAAAGTTAGTAGTAAAGGTTGTGCAACTCTATGAACATGCTAAATATCATCAAATTATAAGGGTGAGTACAATTAATTATGTCTCATATTTTTAAAGAATTAATTCCTCCACATCCAACTATGGCATGATCTCAAGAATATATTGTTAGACTGGTGGGACTGCAAGCTGGTTCAGTCACTATGGAAAGCAGTGTGGAGAATCCTCAAAAAATTAAGGATGGAACCACCTTATGACACAGCTATCCCACTCGTGGGGATTTTCCCAAAAGAGTTAGAATCAGCATATTATAGTGATGTGGCTTCATCAATGTTTATAGCAGCTCAATTTACTATAGCTAGACTATGGAACCAACCCAGATGCCCCTCACTCGATGAGTGGATACAAAAACTTTGGTACATATATATAATGGAATACTACTCGGCCATTAGAGAAGACAATATTATGGCTTTTGCAGCCAAATGGATGGAGATGGAAAGAATTATGCTAAGTGAAGTATCCCAATCTCAGAGACTCAAGGGCCAAATAGTTTCTCTCATCTGTGGCAGCTAGAATACATCGGGAAGCAGACGGCTTCGTTAGACAGCTAAGCTAATAATAACTTCTAATTGTATGATTCTCAACGCAACAGGGAGATGACTCCCTAGGATACTTGGAGGCATAGAGAGAGGGATGGGGGAGGGTGTAGGAGAGTGGGAATTTGGGGGAATCATCTCAGAAGGAGATCTCTCCTCCACGAGATATCCATTTAACTCAGGGGTTCTTCTGCGGGAAACAGCAACATGGGGAACCCAAGCTGGGCATCCATGATTTGGCATTAACCCTGGATAACTAAGTATATATACATTGGTTCTTGAATATTTGATAATGTTTCCCCCTCAATTGTACCTCTATATCCATCTAATAAAAAAATAGAAAAAAAGAATATATTGTTAGGTGAGAAAAGGTCAAGAGTATAATATGTAGTATGACACTATTCATTTAAAAGGGACATCATGGGGCTGGAGCAGTGGCTTAGCGATTACGGCGCTTGTCTGTCATGCGCTTGTCTGTCATGCGCAACTACGGGAGTTCAAACCCCAATACCACGTACACAACGAAGTCTCAGAGCAACGAAAGCCATGTGAAAAACTAAATAAAAATTAATTCTCTCTGTCGTCTCTCTCTCACTGTCCCCTCTTTCTTTAAAATAAATAAATAAATAAAAATAAAAGGGACATCACAATAATAATTTAAAAAATAAAATTTAACTGGCCCTCCTTAAGGATGGTAGGGAGTCAAATCATTATTCCAAAACCTGGCAAATAAAGAGCAAGAAGCAAGCATTCATCCTGCCTATGCTATTTAAACTTTATCACACAGTTAAAGAGGGGAGTATTAAATGAAAAAAAGAATGACAGTATTAGAATATTATCAATTTGCCACCATATCACCACTAATGGATTAAAGATGTGATGGTTATGACAAGATCTTATATGGTCTCCACCCTAACCAAGTGAAGGCTGGTCTCTGCAACCAAGAGAATATGGTGGAACTGATGATATCTAACTTTCCAAACTACATTAAAAAGGGCATTGTAACTGCTGCCTTGACCTCTTGGACGGCTTATCTGAAGCAAGCCAGATACCATGGTGTGAGGACACTTGAGCAGCCTGGACAAGATAGATGGTCCACATGGAAAGGAAGTGGGCCTTTCCGCCACCCTGAAAAAAAATCCTGCACCAACTTGGTCAATCCTGTGAGTGAACCACCTCAGTAGTAAGTCCCCGCCAAGCCTCAGGATGACCATAGTGCCAGCCAACACCTGACTGCAACCTCACAGAGACTATGAGCCAGAACTACCAAGCCAAGCTGCTTTCAAATTCCTGACCCATAGAAACAGTGAAGTATCAATAATTATTACTGTTTTAAGGCAGTCAATTTGGGGGTCATTTGTTATGCAACAAATACAACACTATTCTACTTTCCCATCAGTTGTAATTCTCCACAATGAAGCATTTCAGAATACTAAGTAAACTAGCTGCAGCCAATCCAGCCTTCTTTTTTTTTTGGTATTGGGGTTTGAATTCAGGGTGCTCTACCACTGAGCTACATCCCAGTCCTTTTTATTTTATTTTGAGACAGGGTCTTGCTAAATTGGCCAGGCTGGCATTGAACCTGTAATACTCCTGCAGTCAGTCAGTTAAGCTGAATTCCTTTATTCAGGTTAGAACATATAATTGGTTAAGTTGAAAAAGTAGGAAAAAAAGAGCTAAGAAAAACTCACTCCTTGGTACTCGAGCAGTGGCTCAGCGGCACTGCACTTGCCTGGCATGTGTGAGGATGCAGGTTCGAACCCCAGCACCATATACACAACAAAGTGTTGGAACAACGAAAGTCATGTGAAAAACTAAATAAAGTTGATTCTCTATCTCTCTCTCTCTTCTTTAAAAACAGAAAACTCTCTCCTTTATATCTATCTCACTGTCTTGTAAGAAAAGTATCATTTATTGCATTGTTGCAAAAACTCTATTAGGTAGAATTCATCATTTCTATCTTGGAAGTAAGCAGGCAGCACTCAGAGAAGTTAATAGTTTAATTTGTTGAAAGTGTACAGTGGCAGAGGCAAGATATGAAGAGCCTCTGTTTTTTCCACCATATATCTCAAAGCCCTTCTGATTTTATAATTTCTCCATCAAGCCCTTCAGGATCAAAGTTGCTAAAGTTCAAATCTATAAATTTTTATGTAAATACCATCTCCCATTCTTTGCAAAACATTTCCCAGTTTTCCCTTTCCTCAATAACAAACGCAGGGTCATTTAGCGTAGCCTTAATACTAGAAATAGAAACTGTTGAAGAAAGGAAAAAGGAAGAGTTCATGGCTTCAATTAACATTCCCAGATTTTGCTGCACTTCTAGATGAAGCTGTTCTTCAGGAAACAGTTACTAAGAGGTGAAACGGATCAGGTTCTCCAAAAGTCTCACTCTTTACTCCTGTTTCCAAAACAAAATGGTGTGAGAAAAATTACACAAATCAATATAAAGATAATATACTTCCTTCTTCATCTCAATGGTAAACTGTATAATTGGGAATTGCATAATCATTTTAAGTCACCAAATTAATTTTCAAGTTATAGTCATAAACAGAAAGGCCTAATCTACTTTTTAGTGCCTAATAGGTACTATATATTTAAATCATTCTTTTCTAACAATAAAGTTGAATCTTCCATTTTAGGTACTGCTATTTATTGAGTGTTCATAATTCTTTGGACACGGAGCAGATCACTTTACATTCAAAAGATAATTAAATCTTAACAACTATCCCCATTTTACAAATAAGAAAAAGCTGGGGTTATAAGACTTTCCCAAAGTCAAAAACTAGGGAGTGGTAGGCTAGGATTTGGTAGTGAGTGTCTGGCTCCAGACCTGTCTCCTAGCCACATTACACATTACACAAGAAGAAAAAAAGCCCTACAAAAATTACCCAACAAATAAAGACTAAATGCAAATGTCTTTCTTTCTTTCTTTCTAGAGAAAGAGGGACAGTGAGAGAAAGAGAGAGAGAAAGAGAGAATCAATTTTATTTAGTTTTTCATGTGGCTTTTGTTGCTCTGACACCTTGTTGTGTAAGTGGTGCTGGGGTTTGAACTCGCGTACTTGCACATACCAGGCAAGCACCAGTACCACTGAACAAATGTCTTTTTTTTTTCTTTTTTTATTCAGAAATTTATTTGTTGAACAATCAAACAAGCTTCTAATGAAATAATATAATATATAACAAATGTCTTTCTTAAAATTTTCTTCCTTCTGGGTTAGCTTTTGACTAAATGCTGTCATGTTAGTATAGTAAATGAGAACAT
>PVKS010028094.1:0-11087 GCA_004027875.1 Aplodontia rufa | reverse complement strand
AAGGGAAAAAGTAAAATAGAGGATATTTATGATATCTGCAAAGCTGTTTGGGAGAAAAGGATGGGGAGGAACAGCCAAGATTTCAATACTAAGGAAAGAAAAAGGAAATAAGGACTCTGGAACTGACTTTCAGGACATATTTCTCAAGCTTAAAATAGACTTGACCTTAGGATTGTCATGAGAAAAGTCAGAATAAATGAAGTCATCATATATAAACTGATCATTCTCAGGAACATGACAAGCGGGCATAAACTAGGTTAAGGGACACCGATGAAACAACACTGCTTCCCTCTTTTGGGTGAGTTTTCTTACAGGTCAACCTTTAAAGTTATTTAGTTTACAATAATCTCAAAAATGTCTAGGCCACTTTCATAGGGCTTCATCCTCATGGCTCCTTCAAGCTCTCACTTCCCCTAACTAGAAGTCAAAGGACGGAAGGAAAAATGTTGCTCCCTCTAGAGTCAGGCCATTCAGTTCATTCATCTGACAGGACCAATGAGCAAGTGCAGGCATGTGGCACTAAGACACAGTGACTGGTTCGAGTGGCCCAGGCTCTGTTCTCCTGGAGTTCACACACTGGGAGCAGACTGACTACTTACATGCACAGATAAAAACAAAGCTGTGCCCCCAACAGCACCTCAAAAAGGGAAACTGTGTGCATGTGTGGAGAAGGGATCAAAAGAGCTGCTCAGGGAAGACTGCCCAAAGGATGGATGAAAAGGAGGAAGACTGGGCAAAGGCCAAGTCCCTAAGACCAGAAGGGACACACATACACATGAAAACTCTAGCTCAAGAATATACACCGAGGATAAAAAAAAAAAAGATTTTTATTGAAGGTTAACATAATTATGGGAAATAGTGTAAGTCGGTAGCATGGTAAATTATCACAAAGTGAACTTACCTGTACAACTACCACCAGGTTAAAAAACCAGAATACTACCAGTACCCAGAAGCTCTCACAACTTCTCCAAATCACTTCCTCTCCCTCTTCTCCAAAGGTCAGCATTCTCCTGAATCAGGCACCACAATTCTGCCTGAGACTGCACTTCACAGAAATCAAATCATGTAACACATAATCTTTTGCTGCCTGGCTTCTTTCACTCAACACTGTGCTTATGAAATTCATATATGCTGCTGCACCTAGCAATGGTACTTTCATTTTCATTCTTATAAATTATTTCATTGTTTCTCATACACAACTTATTCTCCTTTTGATAGACTGTGGGATTATTTCTAGTTGTTAGCTAGTGTGAATAAATAGTACAATGACTAGTACTACCTGGTTTTGGTGAACACATGTACACGTCTCTGTTGGTTGCAAACGTGGAAGTAGAATGGTGGGTTAGAGAATATACTTATTTTCAACCTCAGCAAATACTATCAACAATTTTCCAAATCATACTAATATACATTCCTACTAACAGCTTATAACATTTGTTTTGTGTGTACTTGACTTTTGTCCTAATAAACAAGATAATCTACCACAGTCTGGAGAAAATTTAAACTTTAGATGAATACTGGCCAGGAAAAATCAACAGCCAGTGATCCCTCTACTGAAATCCTTGTGTACATTCCTTTACATAAATTCCTTCATTTACTCCCCAAATTCCTAAATTTAATAAAAGGTAAGTAACTAGGACAGCAAATTCCATCACAAAGAGAGATTTGTAACATCAATATATTCCATATTACTTACAGCCCCAAATGGGTTTTTTTTTTTAAAGTGGGGAGGGGAGGGAGAGAGAGGGAGAGAGAGAGGGAGGGAGGGAGAGAGAGAGAGAGAGATTTTAGTTTTTCATGTGGTTTTCATTGCTCCAACATTTGGTTGTGTATGTGGTGCTGGGATTTGAACCAGCATCCCTGCACATGCCAAGAAAGTACTGTAACCACTAAGCCAATGTTCCAGCACTGAGCCCCCCAGAGGTTTTTTAAACAACACTTTCAAAAGAAAAGGGACTAGGTTTATATCACTTATATGACATTGACAGAAGAAAATCAGACTTGATCTATAGGTTGGCTCTTTAGACTTCTTTGCCAAGCCCAAAAATAAAAAATGCTTTTCAACTCTACTACCCTTCTTCACTTTGAATGTTCTCATTCCTTAAACATCTCTCTCTCCTCTCTCTCTCTCTCTCTCTCTCTCACACACACACACACACACACACACAGAATAAGGCAAAAGAGTAGAAGTTGTGTGAAGGATACTTCCCTCTTTTCAGAAGCCCTGAAGACAAAGGACAGGCTGGCCTGGGAGCACAGGGTGCCCAGAGAGCCTAGGAGGCTCACTAAGGTGGACTGGGGCCTGATTACTCAGAGGCAGGAGGGAGAGATTGCCTCCTCAGACAATACAGGCATACACTGCCTCAGGGAGAGTCAGGAAAAGTGGATGGCTCAGCAGGAAGGCACTGGTGGGGTGATGTGGGGTGAGGTGGGGTGAGGTGAGGCGAGGTGGGGTGGGGTAGGGTGGGGTGGGATGAAGGTGGCAGCAAAGGCAGAAGAGTCAGAGGATGGAAGAAATCTTTGTCAGGTGATAGAATCTCATCGGGGGTCTGGGGTAACAAAGGGTTTGGCCAAATGCAAACAAGATCTCAGCTCTGGGGTAAGCAGAACACTGGCAGGTAGTCAGGATAAGGTATAAAAAACAAGGCCGGCACATGGCAAAAGAATTTCAGAAAGACTACAGCCACCAGACCTATGGGGTGAAACTAGAATGACTAACTTCCTCCAGCTGGACTGGGGGTGGGGGTGGTGTCTGGTAGCGAGAACACTTCTAGACAAGGTTTGTCACAGACAGCAGAACCAGGGAGCCAGGAAGACCATTTCAGGTATCACAAGACTGCGAGCGCAATTCTGAAAACACTGAAACAGATATAATTAACCCATATTTCAATGTAACAACAGCACATGTCTCCTGGCTTCTTGATGCCTCCCTTGGGCTACTAACTGCACAGGCACAGACTCCTGAGAAAGTCCTGAAGAGGACTCTGCAAAGGCCACAGCTACCCTCCACCAGACCACTCCACTGCCACTCTTCAACAGGCCCTCCACTCCACTCCACTCCAGGCCCTCTGAGCCACATCATCAAGGAATGCCATCCTTGCCACAGAAAACGCCTTAGAGTTACAAGAGCAAGAGTTGCGTATGAAAGCCAGTTCAAACTGGAGAAACCACTGCAAGTGGATACCAAAGAATCTGGTCCTCTTGTGATATCCCTCCTTCTGAGATGGCAGGTTCTAAGTTTTTACAGAAACTCAATATGCTGCCTTAGAAATCACTCCTAGATGAAATGATTTTCATAACTAGTCATGAACTTTTGAAAAAACAATTTTTACGTTAAATAATGACTAGCTTTCAGTTATTTCAATTTTTTTTTTTAAAGAGAGAAGGACAGTGAGAGAGAGAGAGAGAGACAGAGAGAATCAATTTTTAGAGTTTTTCATATGGCTTTTGTTGCTGACTCTTAGTTGTGTACGTGGGTTGCTGGGGTTTGAAAACCTGTGTACTTGCGCATGCTGGGCAAGCACCGTAAACACCAAGCCACAGCTCCAGCCCCTATTTCATTTTAATTGTTTTTCTTGGTCATGCATTTCCAGTTATAACACAACTTAATATACCAGAATCATTCAGGACCAGTTATGAATTAAATTTTTTAAAATATGTTTAAAAAATAGACAAAAAAGTGTGACATTTCACTAAACTAAAAAAAAGAAAAATACAAATATACCAAAGTATAGCTGGGATATAATAAGAACTAAGTATAGTTCCTGGGTAAAGACTTCTCTTTTGTTACTATATTTGGTCTTTTGTCCTGAAACAACTCTGGAGCAGCTCCAGAAAAAAAGGAAAAAAAAAAGTGTAAGAAGCTCCTTTGTTGTTCATCACAATCCCCTTTCAACCACAGTGGAATTTGTTTGTTTAGGAGCTAATCTGTGAAAAACCCTAGGATGGATAAACCAGGGGAATCTACCAGGTGATTGGAAGGTTGGAATTTTTAGATCCCCTTCCCAAGGCAGAAGAGGAAAGGGGATGAAAATTGAGTCGATGATCAATGGCCCATGATTTAATCAATCACATTTATGTAATGATATGTCCATAAAAATCCAAAAAGATAGGTCAAGGAGCTTCCAACTTGCTGAAAGAGACACATCCATGTGCCAAGAGGATGGTGCACCTAACTCTACAGGGACAGAAGCTGCTATGCTTGTGACTCTTCTAAACTTTGCCCTATGTATTTCTTTATCTGTCTGTTCTGTGTATTCTTTAATATATCTTTCATAATCAACTAGCAACCTAGTAAGACCACTTCTCCAGGATTCTGAGGTCCACTCTAGCAAATTACTGAACCCAAAAAGGAGGTCACATGCTCCAATATGTAGCCAAACTGAACAGAAACTGTGTGCAACCTGGGGACCTACTACTTGCAATTTATATCTGAAGGGGGCAGGCTTGTTGAATTGAGCTTTCACGCTAATTCCAGTTTTGTCAGAACTACACTGATTTGCAAGACACGCAGTTGGTGTCTGCAGAGAACTACTGGACAATGTTTTCATGTGAGAGAATCCCCCCCACACACACATACATGCATATCAAGGAATTCCTGAGAACGGTGATAGTAATGAAGAACATGGACTCAGGAACTGGCTACCTGGGTTTGAATCAAGTGCTGACAGTGCTACCTATGAAACTTTGGGCAAACTGTAACCTTGGTTTTCTTTTCACCTTTAAGGTAAACTTTTTTTTTAAGAGAGAAGGAAAATGAGAGAGAAAAGAATCAACTTTATTTAGTTTTTCTTTAAAGAGAGAGGGACAGTGAGAGAGGTAGAGAAAGACAGAAACAAACTTTATTTAGTTTTTCACATGGCCCTCATTGCTCTCACACTTAGTTGTGTACGTGGTGCTGGGGTTTGAACCCGGGTCCTTGTCCTTGCTAGGCAAGCACCGAAACTGCTGAGCCACCGCTCCAGCCCCATTTATTTAGTTTTTCAAGTGGCTTTCATTGCTCAGACACTTTGTACGTGGTGCTGAAGTTTGAACTTGCGTACTCAGGCATGCCAGGCAAGCGCCGTAACCATGGAGCCACTGCTCTACCCCCTAAGGTAAACTTTAAAGGAAACACCAAGGCCACTAAATTCTCATAAGGATTAAATTAGTTCATACAAAGAACTTAGAACAGTGACTGGTATGCGGTACACAGTCAATATATGACAGCTATATTATTGTTATACTATCTCAACTAGCAGATTTCCAGGTTAGTGGTCTGTGCTTTAATAAGATCCCATAGCTAGATAAAAACAGATGTCAAGCTGATTACAGAAAAGTCTGATGTCCCACTTGCTCCCACAGTGATATCATAACCCAACACTCAGCAGTGTGCCATCAACTCCAGAAGAGCTCTAATTTGTAATAACAGGAGAGCAGGAGAGCTTCTTCAGGTGTCCCACAAGGTAAGCCATTCCGGTAGCCTCACACTACTAGGAGTTCAGAGAGATGCCAGCCGCGCCCTCCTCTGGTTCCTACAATATCTGTCTGCTCTCTGCTGACCTTCTTCAGCTCTCTCAGTCATGGAAAAACAGCTGGGAGGGGTAAACACCATCCCAGAGCAGCCCTCAGGCCCCTCCCCATCCTGAGTACACTTGACCTTGCCAGGCAGACCCCTCCACCTCATTTTAGACTTGCTTTGTTTCTGTACTAGAATAATACAAACAAAATTCTGAGGGATTTGTTCCACACGTAAAACACTTCCTCTAACAGTTACCTACTTCTCTCCTAGCGCTCTAAGGGTCTTTTGTTATTCTGCTAAGCTGAGGACAATTTTGAAGCACAGCATTGGCAAGGAACTGAATGGTTGAATGTCTAGAAGTCACTGAGTGTGTGTACTAGAGGTGTTTGGCATGTGCACCACAGAATGAAGCTAAAGAGGGGTCAGGAGCCCAGGCAGGTGGGCCCCATAGGACAAAGACAGGAGTGAAAATGACAAGGTAGAGTACAGAGGGTTTTAAGCAGGGCAATAGTACAAATGATGTTTGCACCTGCTCACTCGGTTCCTTTTTTGAACCTCTGCATCAGGTTCTGGTTAGCTGGAAACTATAGAAATGAGATCTAAAAACATGCTATTCAGAAGAGTAGATTAAGTGGGATAGAGATTCCAGAAAATTTTCTCATGAAAGAGAAAAGTAAGATAAATTATTTTAGACAACTCTCTCTACAGCAGTAGAGGAAGCTAAGAGAATGCAGAGAGCAGGAGCCTCATGGCCACCATTTAGAAACTAGTGGCTCCACACTGGCCTGATGAGGAGGAGCCAGGCCCAGGTACAGTTCCAAGCTGGGAGGTCTGGCTAGGTCTGGTCTGGCTACGGGAAAGGCACACTGACTGGAAAGTGCCTGAACACTGGAAGGTCAGGTTCACTTAACAGGAGCCTTGAGCAGAGACCACTCCCATCAGGAACTGAGGACAGTAAGCAAACTTTACATCGCAGCAAGGCTAGCTCATAAATAACCCAACCTAACCCAAAATTGTGAGATGACCCAAGAGATTCACCATCAATCCCATGGTGAATGTGCTGTCCTACACTGCACATTCTTGGCCTCTCAAGACAAACACAAGTTTTTGGCACTGAAAATTGTTTTTTGGTTTACAGGCCAGAAAAGCAGTGTACCCCTGTTTATTTTTCCATTATCAGTATATTCAGCAGCACTGAAAGAATTATAACAGAGTTTCCTTCTCCACTGACCCACTGGTGAGAAAACAATTCTGGATAAGAAGCAAAGAGAAGCAAAAAAAGTCCATCATTTCTAGGATGCATAACAGCTTAGAAGTCATGTTCCCTGCATGTTCTCTCATAGTCACATTTTACATACAATGAACGTATTTGCACAGTTTAGAAAGTACCAAAGCCAAAGCCAGAATTCACACCTAAGTCTTCTGATTCCAATTCCCCTACCCTCTGAGACAATATGACATGTTCAGATTCTGAACAGGCACTGTGGAACCTAGGGACTGGGGAGACACACACAATTAGAGGCAAAACTATCTTCCAACTAGTGGATCATCTAAAAGGGGAGCCCACATCTTATTCACCTTCACTTGGCCAGCAAACAACTAGTACAGTTCCTGGTCCACAATGTGATGAATGAATGAGGAAATACTTGATTGTTCAAAAAGGAACAATCAGTGAACTCCTTATGACAAACAAATTAGTTATCTGTGTAGATGGAGATTTGAAGAATGCCTATAATGAAGTTCAAGAAGTGAGACTAGAAGACCAAATACTTTCTTTCAGCCTCTAAAAACTAATCTCTAGAAACAACATCTAATGGAAATATTGATTTTTGTCAGCATTGAAAACAAGAGTCAACTATCACCAATCACCACAGAGGTCTTCTGAGACTTTTGGTAAACCTGCTGGCCAGTGCCATACCCTGCCTTCTTTATCTCAGAGCAAAGTTCTACCTCACCTCATCTGCAATTTTTGGCTTTTCAAGATCCTGTTTCTTAACTCTAGAAAAACAAAAAGGCATAGTATAAAGGCTTAAAAGAGAATAAGATTAACACTTCCTACTTTTATCTAAAAATATTAGTCAGTAAAAAAGGAGGTCAAATATCCAGTGAGTGATTATGCAAATGCTGTAGGTCTCACTGCACGCCAACTCCAACTCCATACATACGGGCTGCAAACTAAAATGTAAAAGCAAATATGTATACAGGACTTTAAAATCAAAATAGCTATTTTGCAATAATGAAGCAATTTCCGAATGGTATCCAAACTTAGAAATTCCAGGTATTCAATTTCTTTATTGCCTATGATACAGCAAAACTAATAGACAAGAGCATGCCTCAGAAACCTGAATTAGAAGAGCATGCAGTTTGATGCTAGGGCTCCTCACAAAATGACCAGAGAGAATACCTATCTGTAGTCCACTTCTCACAAATACAAACAGTTCCAGGGGAATAAGGAGCAAATGCTAGCATCAAATTCTTGTCTTGGTTTTGCCAATACTTGCAGTGTGATCTTAGACATGCTTCCCAAACGCCTTAGGCTTTCAAATTCCTCCCCATAAAATGAGGAAGTTGGATAAGGTAAAGTCAAAGGTCTGACTAATGAATAAAACTGTTAAGAAAATGAAAGATTTCAATAAGAAAGTGTAACTTATCTGAGTTAAATTTATAATTTTTAATAAAATATAATCCTTTTTCTTTGCAAAGTACCCCAAAATGTTGTAAAACCTGACCTTAACACAACTGTTTTCTAAATCAATACTTAAAAATAGATTCAACTTCTAAGAATAAATCCTAGAAAATGATCACAGATGTGCACAGACTTTTGTAGGAAGATATACATGCCACTAAGCGTGGTGGCACACGCCTGTAATATCAGCCTTGGGAGGATGAGGCAAGAGGATAACAACTTCGTGGTCAGTCTTAGCAAGTGAGACACTGTCTCAAAATAAAAAATAGATAAACAGAGCTGGAGCAGTGGCTCTGCGGCTAGAGTGCTTTCCTGGCATGCACAAGGACCTGGGCTTGAACCCCAGCACCACATACATAACTGTCAGAGAAATAAAGGCCAGATGAATAAAGAAAATTGAAAAAAACATATAAATAAAAAGGACTGGGGATATAATTCAATGGTTGAGCACCTCTGGATTCAATCCCCAGTGCCAAAAAAAAAGGAAAGGAAAAAAAGAAGATATATATATGGCAGCATAGCATCACATAAATTGTTTTTAAATTTTAACAATAGCTGGAGCAGTGGCTCAGTGGTTACAACGCTTGCCTGGCATGTGCAAGGACCCAAATTCAAACCCCAGCACCACATACACAATTAAGTGTCAGAGCAATGAAAGTCACATGAAAAACTAATAAAATTGATTCTCTTTCTCTCTCTCTCTCTCTATTTAAAAACAAAATAGAAAAGAAATTTTAACGAGGGCTAGAACGGTGGCTTGGCAGTTGCGGAGCTTGCCTGGCATGCTCAAGGAGCAGGTTTGGACCCCAGCACCACATACACAATGAGCTGTTGGGAGCGGCAAAGGCCACATGAAAGACTGAATGAAGTTGATTCTCTCTCTCTCACAGTTCCTCTTTCTTTGAAAAAAAAAAAAGAAATTTTAACAAAATTCAAAATAGATGTAATTTATATTAAATCAAAAAGTGAAGATATAAAATGATACACACAAATATTTGTTTAAAGTTTATGATTAAATTTTTAAATGTAGCTCATTGATAAAGCACTAGCCCAGTATGCTTGAGGCCCTGGATTTGATCCCCAGCACAGCAAAAAATAAATTAATTAATTAAATTTTTAAATTCCTATGTATGACCCGGGTGTGGTGGTCCATGCCTGTAATTCCAGCAAACTGGAAGGCTGAGGCAGGAGAATCTCAAGTTCAAAGCCAGTCTCAGCAAACTCAATGAGGCCCTAAGAAACTCAGCAACACCCTGTCTCAAAATGAAAAATAAAAAGGGCTGGGGATTTAGCTCAGAGGATGTAGCTCAGTTGTTCAATCCCTAATAACAAAAATCCTATGCATGCACAAGAAAAAATTACAAGAAGTTATTAATAATATGCATATTAATATAATAAAAAGTAGGAGTTTATTGCTAGAGTGTGAGACAAAGATAACTTGGCATTCATTCATGAATGTATAAAACTGTATTTCTGTACCTAAAGCCATTACAAACTGAATTCAACAGTATGTTTTAAATTTTTAAAAATATCTTCTAGGGAGCTGGAGCAGTAGCTCAGTGTTTATGGCATTTGCCTGGCATGTATGAGGACCCAGATTTGTACCCCAGCACCTCATACACTACCAAGTGTCAGAGCAACAAAAGCCACATGAAAAACTAAATAAAAATTGATTCTCTCTTTCTCTCTCACTGTCCCTCTCTCTTTTTAAAAATAAATAAATAAATAAATGAAATGTTATCTGTGACAAGTAAAGGGGTTTATTTCAGGAATGTGAACATTTCTGATATCAAAAAACAATTTATAGTCCATGTCACATCAATAAAGACCAAAAAACATGTGATTATCTCACTAATATGCAGAAAAGGCACCTGATTAAATCTGACATTTGACTTTAAAAAACACTCACAGAAAACAGGGTCCAAGCTGGGCACAGTGGCATATGCCTGTAATCCCAGTTACACGGGAGAGTGAAACAGAAGGACCACTTGAGCCTAGGAGTTCAAGGATGGCCTTGACAACATAACAAGACCCCATCTCAAAAGAAAGAAATTAAGGAAGAAAGGAAACCAGGTCCATAAAGCACATCAAATTATACCTTTCTTTAAATAAATAGCTAATATCATACATTTAAGGAAGTACTGGACACAATATCATTAAAATTAAAAAAAGATGATAATAATGCTGACTCCATTATTACTTAACAATTGTCAAAAAAAATTGTCTAAAACTCCAAAAAATAGATTTAAAAAGTATTCCTTCAGGCTGGAGCGGTGGCTCAGCAGTTAGAGCCACTTGCCTAGCATGGCTGAGGAATTAGGTTCAAACCCCAGCACCACGTACACAACTAAGTGTCTGAGAAACTAAAACCAGATGAAAATATAAATAAAATTTATTCTCTTTTTAAAAATATAAAATAAAATAAAAATTAAAAGTTAAAAAGTTGGGGATGGGGCTGGAGCAGTGGCTCGGAGGTTACGGCGCTTGCCCGGCATTCGCGAGTACACGGGTTCAAACTCCAGCACCACGTTCACAACTAAGTGTCGGAGCAACAAAAGCCATGTGAAAAACTCAATAAAAATTGTTTCTCTCTCTCTCACTCTCCCCCCCTCCACTATCCTTAAAAAAAAAAAAAGTTGGGGATGTAGCTCAGTGGTAAATGCCCCTGGGTTCAACCCTTGGTACCAAAAATAAACAAAAAAAAATTTTTTTAAAGTGTTACTTCAGATGGTGGAATGAAACTGACCAAACTATCCTAAGTACATACATGCATATACCACAGTGAATTTCATATTTATGTGTATCTATAACACTAATTAAAAAAACTATAAATAGAACAAAGACTGGTAGAAAAGAGGAAAAGGAACAAAGGGAAGTATACAGGAAGGGAAAAGTACTGGG
>PVKS010028093.1:0-26808 GCA_004027875.1 Aplodontia rufa | reverse complement strand
TATATGTGTGTGTGTATATATATGTATGTATATATATATATATGTATGTATAAATTAAAATAAGTAAAGCTATTATTTTTAGCAAGGACCAAGGCTCAGAAGGTTTAACATCTATTCATTGATGTTGGGGTAAATTGCCAAGATAAGAGAGTATCAAACCATGAAGACATACACAATGAACCCAGAATGAGTTTTTAGAAAGCATAAACAATATAGTGGCTTTAAAAAACTTATGTCTTAATTCCATTAGGAATTTTTCATTATCATAGACTTTGAAAGAATTTAATAACTAGTATGTCATGGATGCTGACCAATCAGAAGGAATGCTAGCCATAAAAATTGAGTGTGACCAGAGTTTTTGTAGTTCTTCCTGAATATCAGTCCTAAATTTTTTCACAGATAGTCAGCCATTACACTGACACATATTACATCCTTTCACTATTGATTTAATATGTCCTTTTCATCCTATATTATCTTTTATATTTGCATTTATTTCTTGACTTTAATATTGACTTCCATTGGTTTGATTGTTTTGCCTATTTATAATAAGTGTGTTCAACATTATTATAAAAAAAAGATATGCCCATATGTATATGTCATTATAAGCATAAGGTGACTTTCAAATTCTGGACCTATTTTCTAATCTTGAAAAGTCACTACATATTGATTCAGTATTTTCTTAACATGCCATAATGAACTCAATATCACTTTCAGAGAAGCCTTTATTCTCTCTCTCCATCCAGACCATACATGGCTTCTTCCTGTGTCTCAAGGGCTTTCTTTATGACTCTTTGAACATTGGCACACAACTTTCTAGCTGCTTATTCATATCAATCTCCAATTTGCACAGTATGAGGTCCTTGCAGGCAAGATCCCTGCTGGTTTTTCTTTTAGCACATATCATGGTAGGAGGTGCAAAATAAAGTGTGTTCAATAAATGTTCGACAGATAAATGAATATATGCAGAAAATGGTAACTTTGAGACAGTCTAAATCAACAAAAGAAGTTTAGCGACATGTTATCATCTATCAAACCTCATCAACTGCTTATCTATTACTATCTTCTCTTTATCCTGGAAAAACGTCAGGCATTTTCACTCTGAGTATTCTGAATAGCATGTAGCCATAGCCACCTTAGAAGGACCTGAGTCGAGGACACCGCATGAGGATTATTGTTGTTGATTGAATTATTTTTAGTCCTTCTGTTTAGTTGAATGCATTCCTTTATGGGAATTTGAAGTGCTTCATTCACATGGCTGCTTAGATGTCACAATCCCATGAGTTGTGTTGTAGGGACAGGATTATCACCTATTTCATGAATGAGGAAGCTGGAAAGGCTTGTGTCTCAGGGCCACGCAGGTAGCTTTCAGCAAAGAAACGATTCCAGACGCTTTCCTTACTCTTGATGTTTCTATTGTGCGGACTTCAACTGATGTTAACATCATCAGAATAGTCAGAGCTTGACTGCTGCTGAATAATCCAAACATTCACAAACCCAGCGATCCTACAGCTACCACCATCAAGAACTTAATCAATCAGATTAACTTTACCTCCCTAGAATGTGGGGGCCTAGGACTCAGCCACTGTGAATCCCTTTCTCAGAAACTGTTACTGAATTTGCAGGATCCATTATAAAGTAAAACTGAGTCCTTGTTCAAAAGCTGTTAAGAATTTCAAGGATTCTACAGCACTTTTTTTTTTTTTTAAGAGAAGGACAGTGAGAGAAAGAGAGAGAGAGAGAATCAATTTTTATTAAGTTTTTCACATGGCTTTCATTGCTCCAACACTTAGCTGTGTACGTGGGTGCTGGGGTTTGAAACTGTGTACTTGCGCATGCCAGGCAAGCGCTGTAACTGCTGAGCCCAAGCTCCAGCCCCAATTCTGCAGAACTTTACCCAAGCACAGGGCCTTTCTGAGGTTCTTTGCTCATGAAAGTCACTTTGTCCTTGCTGTTCTGGTATGTTCCCAACCCTCATCAAGTTTTATTTAACTGCTCCTAACATCTACCTTCTCTACTTAACTTTGGCTGACATCCTATTCAGCGTATCATCTGGGCTGGCAGCCCAGTGAACTTGCTAAAATAAAAACATGTTAAAGTCATTACCTTGTTTAAAATCTTTCAAGGTGCTGGTTATACAGCTCAGAGGTAGATTCTTGCTTAGCATGCATAAGGCCCTGAGTTCAGTCACCAGTACTGCAAAAAATATAAAATAGAATCTTTGAATGGTTCCTCTCATTTCCTGTGTAACATAAAACTTCTTAAACTTCTCTTTCTGCTATCTATTCCATGAGAAAACACCCCAAACTTGAGTGGCTTAAAACCAACACCACTCATTTGCTGGGTTTAGCAACAGAGGAAGGGATCACCTGGGACAATCTGTTCTTGCTCATGTACTTTGTGGTCAGGTGGCAGTTCAGGTGGGACCTTCAAGCCCATGTTGAGAGTTTCCTGGGACCTTTGGCTGGGGCACCTGAGTTCCCTCCACATGGACCAGCAGGCTAGCAGGGATCACCTAAGGCAGCTCAATTCTTGAGGAGTAGAAATGAAAGCCAGAAATGCTTCTTGAGGCCTCCCCTCAGCCCTGAAGGGGTACAGCGTCATTCCCACTGCAGGAGGAATTGCTGGCCCTATTTTCCAGGGTGCCACACCTTGCTGCGCATCCATCCGTCACAAACTGCACATGCTGACCTCTGCTTCCTGGTCTCCTGTTGCTCTTGAAATACCACATTCTAGCTGATATGGACGACAATGTTGATAAAATAGGGTACTTTTAATATCAGGCACCGTAGCTGAGGCTGATTACATTATTGAACCTTATTTTGCAAACTCCCTATGCTGCAGGTAAATGGGTATTTTATCCCCAGTTTAGAGATGAGGAAACAGAGACATTCGGCACCATAAGTACTCTCACAACAAGGAAGGAGGTGAACTGGGATTCAAACTCAGGTGTGCTTGAGTACAAGGTCCACGAACTCTGCAACACCACACAGCCCGCCAGTGCTTGCCTTACTCCGAGTGTTCTCAAGCCTCTGTGCCGGCTCCTTTCCTTGAAAAAGCCTCCGTGTGTCTTTTTCCCTTCTTCCTTTCTCCTTTCATCCCCTTCTCTATGCACACTGGGAAAGCACCTATATAACTCTTCCCGAGAGCTGTTCTGGTTCCCCTGGGCAGTTAGTGACTCATTGCAGTATCCTGTGCAACTCTCTGCTTGTGTTTTCATTCTTGAACATTTGCTCTTTCAGTAGAAATCTTATTTTTCTTTTCAACTGTAGGCATAATACAATGCTTGGCTTATGGTCATTGCTCACTAAATGATGATAGAATGGACTTTTTTGAAACAAACTTGTTTTGATAATTAAAATTATATTTGAGAATGTTGAAAATTTTCACTAACGTAAGCAATTGAAGTAGTCTAACTAGCTAAAACAATTGTCCATGTAAAGTTTCAGAAAATCTTTTGCATGTGCCAGTTCCATTAGGCCATTCATTCGTTCGTTCAATTATTCAGGCTACTTCGGGCTTCAGCAAGGCATTCACTCATCACAAAAATTAACAGATGTAAAAACCAGTCTTATGTTTAATGGCACCAGATTCTATTTTGCTTTTGTGACCAATGTGATTGACAATGTAGATGAGCTAACTTACCACCCATTCCCAACCCTGTTCTTTTTTGATTCCCTTCACTATTGAAGTTGTAAATATTAGGCACTAACTTCCTCAGCCAATGACTACCAGACGTGTAGTCACATGGTGCAGTTCTGATCAACAATGCATAATATGATGTATGCTAGTTCAGTTTTTGGGAGAACTTTGTTTTCCTCTTTAAGTTAAGAGTAAACATAGATGGTTTCAGATGCATCTCCCCTCCTCCCTGTGGGAGCACAGACATAATGCCTAGAGCTACAGCAATCATCCTGTAATGAGGAGAAACCAGCACTGTGCTAAGCATGGCAAAGTGTTTCGACAGAAAGAACCTAAATCCCCCATGACACAGATGAGCTATTGCATAGATTCTAGTCTATTTACACATAGACTCTGCCAAGTTAAAATAAAAAACCTATTTGTCTAAACTATGAGTGGTTAAATTTCCTCTTACTTGTAGCCAACTGCATTCCTATCTAACACACACATACACCACACACACTCACACACACACGTGCACACAGTTTGACAATACAGGGCAAAAATTACTTATAAGTGTATGTGTGTGTGGGGAGGGAATTATTTTAGCTAAACAGCAAAAGAACTGTAAAATAAGTCTATAAAGGCAGTGTTGTTTGAGTATGAGGTGTCTCCCAAAAGCTCACATATGACATTTAGGGAAGGCTGAGGTGAGTTGATTGGTTTATAAAGGTTCTTAACACAATGAATTCCTTACAGGGATTAACTGGCAACTGTAGCTTGGTAGGGTGTGGGTGGAGGAGGTGGGTAATTGGGGGCTTGGCTTTAGGGTATATATTCTGTATCTAGGGTACAATTGTTCTCTCTGTTCTGCTTCCTGATGTGACACCTGGAGCTCTCAGCTCCCTGGAGCCATGCCTGCTGCCATGATGTTCTTTCTGCCTTACCTGGAGTTCCAAGAAATGGAGTCAGCTTACCATGGACTAAGACCTCTGAAACTGTGAGCCCCAAAATAAACCTTTTTTTCCTAAAATTGTTCTTCTCAGCTCATTTAGTTGCAGCAGCAAAAAACTAATACAGGCAGGGTTATGTGCTTATTTTTATTTATTTGCTATGTATAGTATCTCCAGAATTTAGACGAATGATTAGCAGACAGTAGGCCTACAGTCAATATTTGCTGAGTGAATGAATACTGTAACTTTATGAGGAATTAACTCCTGAAGTGTGGGGGTCTTAGATTCACTTCTGCAAGATGCATTTTTAACCGAACACTAATGGGTCTTTGAAACCTGACAGCCTCTATATATCTTGCAGCCAAAATCTCATGCAATCTCAGAAGAACTAGAAGAAATCAATCACAAAAGCCTCCAAATTGGGTGAAATCTGGTGCTTGTTGTATTGCAATATCACAAAGGATAAGAGGATACCCGCAGGGGGACATGAGTTTTGAGTTCTAGAGCCATAATACATATGCCTGGATTCACCTGCTGCATGGCTCTGGGTGCTGTCGCTCAGGCAAGAAGTGATCTTCTAAGAAGACTGTAGCAAGTGCCAAAGTGTAGCCATAAGATTTGTCTTTCATTGCATCCCTCTCCATTTATTGCCAGGGAGATGCTGGGAATTCATGAGACCCGGAAGTGCCACTTGTTGAACTTGTAGCTTTATGTACACACTCACAGGTACAGGTATTTTTATCTTTCATATGCTGCACGTTTCAGCAGACTCACAGCATTGACATCTGGGTGAATTCTAATCGTAAGTAATTCAACATCACTCACACCCCTCCATCTATCTTCAAGAAATATTTTTTAAAGGAGAATTCTTCCTCCTATTGATCCATCTAACAAAAATATCTTAATTTATTGCCAGCACTCAACATAGCTTTGAGGGAATAATGTATGGAAATTACTTATAAGTTATTGGTGTGAGGGAAATGATGCTAATGGCAATATAAATAATGAAAATGAAATTCAGTATCTTATTTAAAATTAATTTGTCACCCTCAGAAAAAACATCAGAATCATCACTGTTATTACTCCTCCTTTTCAGAGATATCTAATGAAAATTCCATTCTGGTTCATTTAAATCAGTCCTTTGTTAGCCTTCATAATTACCTGGAGTCTATACAAAACAATACCAACTATGTGACTTACAGTGAATTTTTGTGCTAGAATAGTCCTACCTACGATGTCCAAGGATCCGAAATTGTTCTCTTGAGAGCAGTCTAAACAAGTCCAACAATTTGCTTGAGGGAAGCCTGAGGTAACAGCCTATTCTCACTTTGTTTTAAAAACTAAACACACACATGATCATACAAGTTCATTTTTCACATATGAGCTACATGCGGGCCAAAGGACATGAAGTCCTTTTTTTCCCCTCAAGAATTCATTCAATATTAGGAATACCTCTTAGTTTTCCATTTTCCTTGGAGTTCGTTAGCTCTAATAAGTGCAATCATAAACTGACATTTCCCCAAATTGTGCCAGGGTGTTATTTTATGAAGACATGGGTAAGTCCTTTGTCTCATTTTGTCTTTCCTATTGTTTTCCATTCAGGACTCCCCCGAACTGTGGTCAAGTCTATTTACCTATCTTTGGAGAAGTGGTGCTGTGTTTGCTTCTGCAAAAGAGTAATTAGATTCCTCTGCTGATTTTCAACCCCTGCTTATAACTCCTTCTCTAGCCCAAGGGAGATTGAGATTTATTCACAAGGGAAGGGCAGGAAAGAGCCATCTGACAGGCCAGGGACAGGCAGTCATGAAATACTGGGATCAGGTGGTGGCAGCTTCAGCTTTTTTCACAGGACACTGAGCAAGAATGAAGACACAAGGGCACCTTTCAGGGAGAAGCAGAGGGGAGGATGGCCCAGGACTTAGCTATGCCAGAGCTCCCACAGCCATTGCTGCTTTGCAAAAACATTCCCAGCTGTGCAATTAGCCTGGTTTATGGAAGAGCGGAACAGTTTATGATAGAGATGTGCTATGCTGCAAACTATTTTGTAACCTTGAAGGATTTAGACATAATCTATGAAGCAATGAAAAGTATGAATGTTTCACAGATTATCTCCCAACCTTGGCTTCCCAGGAGTTCACCTTCTACAAGTCTGTGGTTTATGCTCCTTTGGGCATGGAGCTTGGACCACTATTTTGGGAACTGACAACAGACAGTCAATTTGGCTGCGTTCATGCTCTCGAGTGTATTTAAGCAGCCACAAAATTTGGCTTCTTAATGTGAAATGACACCTGATATGAAACTGTCCCCTAAGGAGGTGTTAAACACAAAAATTCAATGGAGCGTAGGAAGCACAAGTTCAGCTGAGCAGGCACACGGAGCAAAGACTTATTTTTATGTAGTAAAAACAAGTTGTTAAAGTGAACTCTGGAATAAATTTTAAATGGTATTCCCGCATGCTTTATTAGAAAAATCATCTTCTGGGACTTGGTCAGAGAATTAGAGAGTTTTCTAAAGGCCATGTCAAAAAAGCTACAAAAAATATTTAAGAGAATACCTAATATTTATTCAGTGATTCTGAAGAGCCAGAAACTATGTTAAGTACTTTTCAAGCACCATCTCTAGTCTTTTCACTAAATTCTTTGAGAAAATCAGTATTATGACCCCACATTGCAATTAAGGAAACAGGTTTAGAAAAGACAAATAATGAATGCTTAACCCAGGTCTGTCTGAGTCTACAGCCCCCAAATCTTAACCAATAGCTCCAGTTGAAAAATTCATTCATAATTTCAAGCAAGCATTACATTAAATAAAACAAAAAGATAATAATCTGGAAAATGTAAATAGTCAGAACTATCCTATTAAGTAGCTGGCTAGACTTGCATGCTGGATGTAAAGAAATTTATGTGTTTGGACCACACAGCAAATAATTTCAGAATAACCAGCTTGTCCAAATAACAGCACTTTCTTTGAAATGCTGATTTTTAAAAATACAGGAATTGTGCCCTTTTCATTGTGTTGCATTTTATCCTAATGCTCATGGGATTTACTCTGTATGATAAACTCTTTTATCTCTTTGGTGGATTCTGATGGTTTCACAGTGCTGTGGCAAGGTACATGCACTGTCAGGAATTTTCTTACTGAGTTACTCTGACTCACATGGCTAAAAGGGCCAATATCTTTCCAGGAAAAGCACTGAGTGGGCTTGGGAAAGGCACTTGCCAAATGCCTTCTTTGAATATTGAACAGCAAAAGCAAACTTGAACAGCAATGCAAGTTCTGAAAGCGCTGATATTTGTTTTTGCCACTAGAGGGCAGTGCTTGAAAGAATAATGGTCCTTTCCTGTGCGGTTCCAAGAACCGGAACAATCCTGCATTGTGACTTCCCCTAACCCACGTGCACAGCACATAAAGATTTTATTTCTTTGGAAGAAAAAGGAGAGATAAATATGTTTGTTCGAACTTGAGGCAGAAATCAATGATGATGCTATCTTGCTGAGCACGGAGAAAGAAATGTCAGTGAAATTTAATATTCAGAACTGTCAAAGAATAATGAAAAAAGACATTCTTATAAATGTAGGTGAAATCCCTTTAAGATGAACTCTCAAAGATACTATATGTATTGAAGCTGTGACTAAATTATCAGAAAAAAATCTCTTGCTCTGGTTTTATCATTAGAATTTACTACAGTGAACAACTTATTTCAATAAATACTTTCTTCCACAGTATAATAGTCACCCATGTTGTATGGTACAAAACACAAATTCAACAATATTTAATATTATGGAATGGATAAAGTTTGCCCTTTGATGAAGAAAATGAGTTTTGGAGGGGGGTGTAATTAAAGTTGTTTTTGAAGATGGATTTAACGGCTATAAAGCCCCCTTTATGTTACCTGCCTAAGTCTTCCAGCAAGAACACCCTATTTAGGTAGACTGCCAAAGTGGAGGCATTGTTTCTTTAAACCATAATTAAAACCCACAGTCTCAGGTCTTGACCTTTGCTTTAGATGACCAGGACCCTGAGTTGAGCATGGGAATTGGGGGAGGGGAGAAAAAGACCAGGAGTGTGAGACTAAGGAAGGAGTTGATCAAAGGATATCAAAGCAAAACTTTTCACTTTAATGGAGTCAGCATGGGCAATTCACCAATCAGCAAGCAGATAGTGAGTAACTACAGAGTCACAGAATTAGAAATATTGTAGAGCCCGGCACAGTGCTGGATACAGAAGGTAACAACAGTTGCAAATCTTTTCTCTGCCCTGAAGGATAAGTGAATGCAGTCAATAATACAAATGGAGCATGAGGGGTACATTGAAAGTGGAAAGAAGTCAGACGTAAGACAAGGAAATAGAGGCTACTACTTCCACCCCAATTCAATAGGTCAGGTGCTTTCCTTCTAAAAGCTTACTGTCCTATGGAGAAGACATTCTGACATGCAATTATCCACTCCTTGAGTTAGCAGTAGCCATACATGAGGAATACTGGGTGTTCTCATTCATTTCTGCCCTTGATTTGAAGGAAACAGCACGATTTCTAAGAATCATCATCATAATCTGGAAGATCAAGGTCTTTGGCCCTAGCTGTGTGACCCTCAATGATCCAGCCCAGGACCACTTACCACTCTGTGCAAGTTTTCCTGTCCATAGAGTGAAAAGACAGATATACCCACATCAAAAGATCAGTGTGTGTAGGACATAAAAATAGAAGCAACTGTGAGGCTCCGCACAGAGCTTTTTCCATCATGCGCCCATCATAATCTCATAGACTCAACTAATTTAAAAGGAAGAAGCTTTATTCAGCCTTCATTTGGGATAGGCAAAAATTTATCCACAGATAAATGGAGGCCTGTTTTTTTTTACATTCCAAAGGATCTTGAACTTTAAAAGCCTTAACATAGGACTTAAAAGAAAAACCCTCTTTTTTATTTTTATTATTTTCCCCAAATGAGTTAGCTGCAATTATAGGATAATGGATCTGGAAGAGATTGTAGGGATCTTGTAGGTATCCCATTCCCACTCCTCTACTCCCATTTATAGATAAGAAAATAGCAATCAGAATGTTTTCCCTGAGTCAAGAGCAAATGTTTGAAAGAGCTGGTTTTCCAATTCTCTGCTCTGTAAGTTGGTCAGCTGAGAACTACAAACACAAGATTAGGATCAGATGTAAAGATAAAGTGACTTTAAAACCTCATGTTATTCAATGAGATTTGCTTGTGAAAGAATTCCACATTGTTTAACTATTCAGGAATATATTTATAAGAAATATCGAAACCCCAAGTCAAGAGGAACAGAAAAACTGTGCATACAGATACTATTTATTATATGTAGAGTTTGGCCAACCAGGTTATTTCTAGTCTTATCAGAATCAATATGGCAATAAAATGTCCCCTTGTCCTTCTAACCTCCTTATTAAAATGCATTAAATTTGTTTTTCTCATACATAGAAAGATAAGGTTATTAATTACAAGAACTGCTTATCAGCAAAATGTAAAATAATAGGAGACTCATGCAATGATTTGGCTAAGAAGAAAGAAATAGTAGAAAGGAAAAAAATTAAAAGAAATCTTAGGGAATTCATGTGGAATTCATATTTATGAAAGATTTAATTCTTACAATGTTTCAATGAAAGTATTCATATATTTTAAGAGAAAAGCAACAAGAGCATGTATGAAAATGTATATATGTAAAGTATCACATAGAATTAAAGGGATAAGTTGGTATGTACATTTGCTACAACTTTTACAAATAAAAATATCAGCTGTCCTCCCAGATGGACTTGGCAGGATTGTAGGGGACTAGGGATCGGCAGTGATACAAGGAGTGTGACCTCAGGGTTTGCTCCAGACGCCTGGCTTTAATTCCTGTATAACCTCATCAATAACTGGAGTTTGAGGGCATCTTAGATGATGAGAATTTCATTTCACAGTTACTGAAAATTAATATGTGGCCATTACAAGGCAAGGAATCATATTCTCTCCAGAAAGAAAAAAATGGAGCAGTGGATTGTATTAATTTTACCTGTGTTTCCAGCACTGCTGTTAAATGGCAGCCAGCTCTCCAGCTATTGTGTTTTCTTGCCTGTCAATCAGAGTTTTTGGAAAACAGAATCTCAACATTGGGTGTCAGCAATAATTTCAATTGAGCAAAGGCCATGTCAATGTTGAATTCACTTGCATTTAATTTCTTCAACTTTACATGTCAAGTAAGGATTTTAATTTCCTCCACAAAATAAATTAGTGAAAATCATTGTATTGAAAGAAACAAAAGGTTTCAACCTAATTTATCTGAAACATACATATACATATTCAATGTGTGAATTCAATCATACTTCCTAATTTAGAGGAACAGATAATGGATTCTGGGGAGCTATTATTCTTTTTTTTCTTCTTTTTTAAGCAGGAAGGAATATTTTTAACATTTGATTGTTGTTGAAGGACAAGTAACCTAATATTCACAAATTCTTATGGCTGAAAGCCGTTTTGTAGAATACTATATCGTGTCTGTCAATCAATCAGTCTACATACTATTTTCCTACCTACCTACCTTTCTGTTTATTAAGTATGGTTTTCCAAAACCTTTTTCAGCTGTAGAACACTTAAAATTTTATCTGAAAATGTAACATACAAACAAAAATGTTCTGGCTGTATCTAGGAGAATCCTCCACCAAAGCCTTCTCTGTCTTATCCCCACTTAAGAGCTTGAAGGAGATACATGGGTGTTTGGGGGAAGGGTCAGTGGTAGCTGAAGGAATGGTAGTGACCTTGCAGTGGCTTCCTTTGCAGATCTTGAGAGGAAATGCTTGCAAGCCAGTAGGTAACAATAACAAAACCAACTGCTTCAGTCTTTACTAACAGAGATTACACAGAATTCATTATGATAAATTAGTTTATTATGCAATCCTCTTTAAGCTGTACAGACTAGAAACACTGTGGCAAAATTAACATACATCCTATTTAATTCTTAAATATCCCCTAAATCCTAGCCCCTGAATAAAAAGGGACATCTTTCAAACCACTGAGGGGTAGAATAATTCATGAAAGTTCCATCATTAGCCATTTATAAAGGAAGTATCTCAATTTATAGTTTACATTTTATTTGCTTGCATTTTTATTTCAATCCATAGAAACCTATTCTGGTTGTTGTTCAATATTTGTACAGCTGGCCTGATATGTTTGAGTCAGGTTTGGCTAGGGACTATAAGCTTTCAGAGGATGGTCACTGTTGCCCGACTTCAATCTACCACCAACTGCTGCACATCATTAGGCATGTATGCATGACCTTGGGCCTGGAGCCCTTTCTGTTGCTTCCTTTTCCTCCTTGTTCTCCCTCTACTCCTTTTTAATAAGAGTAAGTCACTTCCTTCCATAAAAGTTTCCATATGCAAAATTTTCCTGTTGAGCATCTGTCATGCAGAACCAATACTACATAAATACTACATAAAATGCAGAGGACATTTGATTTTAGCCAAAGTTGTTCTAAGAGACTTTGAAGTCATAGGGCCATTAACTGTACTACAGTGCAAAGCACTGCCCTTTTTTCCTTAAAAAATAAAAAGTAGAACATTGAACCCTAGAAGTAACTCATCAGATTATTCCACAAAAGCCCAGCTAATCAGAGTTTACAGTTCCAATGACAACATTTTATAATAAATATTAGGAACAGAAGAAATATTTGGGTGGATGAGTTACACTTCTGTATGACCATGTGATTCTCTTAAACATAGGCTCAACTTTGACGTCTTTGTAGGTTGATTTGAATCCTAGGTACTTTCTAGATCCTGAAGTATGTGACCTTGAAATTTATATGTCTTAGTAAATTTAGATCACTGCATTGGTTCCATTGGCATTATGGTAGTTTTGTCTTTGGGCAGTGAGGTCAATCCTAAGTGGATTTCTCTTGTCGCACACGTGTTGAGAAGGAAGGACTAAAAGATGGGGGGAAGCTACTAAAATATTCTATCAATTTTTCTCAGATATCAAGATTGGTAATGTACAGGCAGGCAGAGCACAGGGTCTTGAGAATAGAGAAGGGGGACCCAAAGCAGTCCTGGAGGCAAGGGTGATACGAGCGGATTTGTATCATATATGATGTCATGTGAGGATGATATCAGGTTGCAAAGAGCTGGTCAGGGGAAGTGCTTATGAGAAAGTGGTGAGATGTGAGAGGAAAAAGGTAAACTAAAGGGCCTATTAACCAAATTACTTTATCTGACCTTGATCTGCTTTTGCATTTCTCAGATTTTGATATCCAGGCGAGGCCAACTCCCAAAACCACTGAATAAACAATTCCTGGGGTGTTGCATTTGCTAAGTGGTGAGTAATTTAAAATATTTGTTACTGAAGGGGCAGAATGCAATATTTGTAAGATAAATTACGTGATGTAAGATATCTTGTGCTTGCAGTGGGCAATTCAGGCTGTATCTCCAGGTCTGCTCTCTCCTCGGCTGTTAGGGCAAACCCTTGTGGAAAAGTTTGCAAAGCTCACTGTGTGAGGAGCTATTTAGGAATTTTAAATGGACCAATGACAGGAGCCAATTTGCAGTATCGAAAAACCCCAGGCTGCTAGGGAGATAATGATTTAGAAGAGTGAATGAAAGCAATTAGAGCTGCTGGGAGCCTATGGAAGTCACCGATAAGAAAATTATACCGGTGCTAACTTGAGTGGTAGCAGGAGAGATTTGAAAAAGTGATTTGAAAGATATTGATGTGATGGAATCAATGGAATAGTTGCTGACTCATTCATTTATTTGATAAAATTTTTTTGAGTGACTGCAATGTTCTGAGCATTGTTCTAGGTTCACAGCAGGAAATAATGGGGGAGAACCCTGTTCCTGGAGTTTATATTCTAGTGAAAAGAGAGAAAAAAATCAAGCAAAAAAGAAATTAATTCAATTGCATAAATCAGTGCTAAATGCTCTAGGAATTTGAACTGGGGTAAAGTGCTATTTCCTTGGGCAGATTAGGTGGTCAGGAGTGTGACTCTGAGAGTGAACAGGGAATGAGGCAAACATGGAGAGTTAATGACAGTGTCCTCTGTTGAAACCAGGCACACAAAGAGAAAGGAATATTCTAGAGGGAACAAGTTTAGTTTGGAAGGTCCAGGATGTGCACAAGAGATTTGCTTTGGAATCTTTACTGAAAATATAAAAAGATGATAGATGATGGAAAAACATACATGCTCAAGAGCACACATGTACACATGCACACATTCACAGGTTGCATATGGTACCACCCCACACAGAAACAGGAAGTCCTAAAAGTTACAAATCTCAATAGCAGCCACATGAAATGAGAGGGAGGTCCTAGTAACATCTTGAGCAGTTGTGAAGGTTTGAATAGCAGCTCATTTAGTCTTTATTAGCTTAGGATCATCAACATGTACGTAATCGGGGCTGGAGTGGTGACTCGGTGGTTACAGTGCTTGCCTGGCATGTGAGAGGATGCAACTTTGAACCCCAGCACCATGTGCACAGTGAAGTGTTGGAACAACAAAAGCCATATTGAAAACTAAATAAAATTGATTCTCTCTCTCTCTGTCTAAAAAAAAAGAAAAAGAAAAAAAGCACTGTAATCAGTGGCACGTTCCCCTGTATTCATAGATACAGTCGATGTCTTAAGGTTTGATTTGATCTGTGTGTTCCTCTGCTTTTATTAATAGTCATGGCTGTGCAGAGGGAGTTTCAGCCAGACTGGGCTTTGGGGGTTACTCTAAACAGCACTTCTTCACTGTCCACTGGAACTACAAAAAGGCACCTGCATAATCCCTAGAGAGACTCAGAACTATAATGAGGCTCATGCCCAGCAGCTCAGGGAAGCCATTAAGATAATGAGGGAATCTGATGTTCTTCCTTGCAAGTTCCCTAGAGCCCCAATTAGGGAATTTAAAACCCTAAATTCTAAGGATGTGTTGACATTGAAAAACCCCAATATTTTTCCCTCCTGGACAATATGAGACAAGAAAACCACTGGAATGTAAAAGGAAGAAGCCCAAGAAATCCTTTCTGGGAAGAAGAGAAGGATATAAACAATGTTTTCTTTCATCTTGCACCAGTCCTTCCTCTACAGTTGAATGTCTTTCTTCAACTGCTATTGCTTAACAATGTCAGCATTTACGTTGACCTTTAAATTGGCCATTTGGCTGGTCAGAGTTTTCTGTGAGGCAGATTTAGCTAGGTTATGCCTGTTGGTTTATACCAAAATCATCCATAATTATAAAGGCCACAAACCTCACTTGTGGAATCTTCCAATATCAACACTGAAGAACACCACACCTTCAGGGGGAAAAAAAATAATATGCCTGCATGAAAGGGCACTTTGAGTAAATGAAAGCTTCTTTTCTGGTGTGCAGCTTTAAATAGGTCCTTTCATGGGCTATCCCATTACAGTAGATGGAAATGAGTGATTCCTTCCCAGGAAAGGGCTTCTATGCTACGAGAAGGCTTAATTAAAATCCCTCAATATGCCTGCCAAAGCCTGAGAAACAGACTTCTCAGGATGTTGTTCTGTTAATTGATTTTTCAGGAAATAGGACCAGAAAGACTGGATATTAAGAGACCAAAGCATGAAATAGATGACATATGCTTAATCAAAAACCATATTTCAGAATTGAATGTGACTTCTTTTTAGTATTTGTCATTGTTATTCTGCATTCTTCCTGTATACTCAGGGTGGTAGGAGATTCCTGACGCATGCTCTCAGAGTGCATTTATACATGTCTAGGCTGCACCACCAGAGACACCGAAACTCCCTAATTTCTAAATCCAGACATGAGGGGATATCCAGTGACCAAGTATGTATGCCCATTTGTGGGGTGGTTTTTCTTTTCTTTTTTTTTTTTTTTGGTTGTTTTCAGGGGAAAAATTCAGTTGGATTTGGATTCTATGACTTTAATTCCATAATCATACTTTCGTAGTTGAAAGAGTAAATGAACCTGTCACTTTTCTTCTTTGGAATAAGATAAAATCCAGGCAGATGTATTATTGAGGGTTACTATAAATCATTCCCACATTAGGCTGATAGCTTAAAAACAGTTTTAATTTGATAGTCAAAGTACTAGATATGCAGCATTTCCATTCAAAGATATGAAGATATTGAAATTTAAAAAAAAAAGCAATTTGCCTAATGTCATTTAACCCTAACAGGAAGAATATTCAAACTTAGAATCCTTTAATTCCATAGATCACTGTATGAGAGAGAGAGAGACACACACAGAGAGAGAGAGAGAGAGTGTGTTCCCCATTAGGTCTCTTCATCTACTTTGAGGAATCAGAGAGAAAGAAAACAGTTGAAAACATCAAAGAAGACCTACAGGAAGAGTAAGGGTAACAGAGTTGGCCAGCCTCTGTTAGGAGCAGGGGTTTCTATGGATTGGCTTTTGCCTTGGTGAATTTACCACTGCTTATGTCCTGGCTCTGAATCTCTGAATCTTACAAGCTTAAATACTTAACATGGTCTACATTCCAAAGTCAATCCTGCTTTAGTATACCCTTCTTTTTCAAGCATCACAAAAATGTGCATACAACCAGAATAATCTTTAACTTTGTAAAAAATAATCTGAGAAATAAAAAAAAACTGAGAAAAGGAAAAACATCTAAGTTAAGTAGATTATCATGTTAACCTGATCAGCACATTCTCTTCCCTTCCACACAAAGATAAACCTCACGGGATGTCAAATTATAATCAGAACAATACAAATTTTGTGTATTTTCCAAAAGTATACGATATCAGACTCCAATAGCCATCCACACAATTGGGAATTGATTACTAAGCCAACTAATCAAAATCTGAGTATTTAAGTATAAGACTTTAAATACTTAAATGTCAATGTTTGCCTCTGGCACTCCATTTTCCTCTTTGGCTAAATAATCCCTCTTTGATTTATTACATTAGCACAATTAATTAAACTATTGACAGTCCTTCAGGCCAAGAGCATATTTCTTTCTCTCTCTCTTTATATATGTAAACATATATATAAATATATATAGTAAAGCCATTATGTGTTCACAGCACAGCCTTCAGTAGTCATTAATTTAAAACAGATCTAGTATTCCAACCATATCCAGAGGAGAGAAGAACCATTTGAGGACTTTAGTTATACCTGGGACAACAAAAAATTTCACTTTCAATTGGGTTGACATAGTAAATTAGACAACGAATGAAAACTAATAGTGAGTCTACATGCAGGCAACAGTGATTCCACATGCAAACCATTTGGCACACTATCTCTTAATCTGATGCCTCATTGAGAAAACTTTTAAGCAGCTCATTTGTAGCATTCAACTGTGATTCTGGAGAAAATTTTTCGCATGAGGAATTATGCAAAATTTAAATTAAAATGCTGGCAACAAGAAAATTTGTTAAGTTGTGCTTTTACTCTACTGGGGCTTCAATTTAATTGTCTTCTGTCTGTAAATACTAGAAAAGATTTTGCCATCACTTTAAGAAGATAATGACTGGCAGCTTTCCAGATATAATTACTCAAAGACAGGATAGCATTGTGTAGATTGCAAACACTTGCACAAAGGAGATGGTTTATGTACAAGGTAAAGTAAGGACATGAAAGAGGAAATACTACTTTTAAACCCATTACAAATATCAGGATAAGATTAAGAAAAGACAGTGCCATTGAGATAAAGTAGTTTACATTCCAACACATAATAACAATCCTGTTAACAGAGAAACAGCTTCTTCAGTTGTAGACATCACAGAACCAATCAAATTTCTATCAGCTTTATTATAAATATTGGAGAGGAAAGATGAATGAGAGAGATAATTAGTTACAGCAGATTACTACTTTTCTAGTGATGAGATAAGGAGGTTAATGGAACCAAAGCTGCCTATTTTCAATTTAGAAAAAAATAGTCAGACCACAGTGAATGGTGATTCAGAGCTGGGCTTTCAGGTAGAATAGGCACTGGATGGTGCAATTCAGGAGCAGGAAGAAGTCTCTCTCCCTCCCCCACCCAAACAACCCTGCCCTTTATTCTCGGCCAGGGAAATTCCCCCCATGGAATTTCTCTATGACAGCTATGCTATTTCTTCTCAAATTCAAAATACCATTTGGAATGAAAAAACATTAGGAATCTGTCAATTATTTACTCCTTAGTAGGAAAAAATTTCAACAATATTTATTTGACAAAAGGTTATTTATGTGCCAGGTCCTGTGGCAGCTATTGAGAATACAGTATGGAAATAATATAGACATGATTTCTTGTTCATGCATCTTAGAGTCTAGTTGAGGAGACAGCCATTCCTCAAATAACTCCTAAATGAGTGTTCACATACCAAGATAAGGCTATGCAACAGCAAAGCCAGGCTTAAAAAAGCGTATGACTTCATCTAGTCTGGGGGTCTCTGGGAAATTCTAGGAGGAAATGTTCACTGAACTGAAGGGCAGAAAATCATTCTGTACAAAATAAAAGTATGTACGCTATCCATTAAAAATATCAATAACCATAAAAAGGAATGAAGAACTGGTAAATGCTACAACATGGGTGCACCTTGGCAGCATTTTGCTAAGTGAAATAAGTCACACATAAAAGTCTATGTAGTGCATGATTTCACTTCCACATCATATGTCATGTCTGTAATAGGCAAATGCATAGAGACAGAAATCAGATCAGAAGCTGCCAGGGTCTGCGGGTAGGAGAGGTCCAGGAATGACTTTGAAATAGCTGTGAATTAGCCTGTATAATAGGTGTGGATTTTCCTTGGAAGGATGTATGTGTTCAGGACTTTGATAGTGGTGGTGGTTCTACAGCACTGTGAATGTACTCAAATGCCACTGAGTGGTCCCCTTTAAAGTGCTTAAAATGGTGAATTGCAGATTATATGTATTTTATCACAACCAAAAAAAAATAAATTTAAAAAGAGCAGAATTTCCCAAGGTCTTCATCTTGGTGGGAACTGAAAGCGGGCATTGTGGATGGATGGCAGAAACAACAGGGGGAGAGGAAGACAGGAGGCTGGGACAAGAGCCTGCAGAGGCATGGAGGAACAGGTTAAGATTTGGCTTTTATCTTAAGGAAACTTCGAAGCACTGAAATTTAAATGTGTTTCATGTATGCCTGTGTAGGAAGGATCATTGCCAGATATACATATATATTAAAAAGATGACTCTCCAGTTAGTAATGGTGGATTTTAGCTGTTGTAAATAAAAATTATTGTAAATAATTATAAATAAAAATTATAAATAAAAAATTATGGAACCAACCCAGATGCCCCTCACTGGATGAATGGATCAAAAAACTATGGTACAATGGAATTGTGGTACAATGGAATTGTATTCAGCAATTAGAAACAACAATATTGTGGCCTTTAAAGGTAAATGTATGGCAACGGAAGAAATCACGTTGAGCACAGTTAGCCAAAATCAGAGTCAAGGGTCAAATGTTTTCACTCATTTGTGGAAGCTAGAGCTAAACCAAGGCTTGGGTGAAAGGTAGTCAAACTCATGTATTAGACCCAGCAGTAGTATAGCAACACATAATCTAGGGCACCCATAGATATGTAGTGGGGGAGTGGAGGTGGGAAGAGGGGAGAGGGACGATCTAGGGAGACAACAATGTAGCATACTTAGCATACTCTTTATCCCCATGACAATCCAAATAATACTTATGCAATCATTTAATTCTGGCAAATTCACCATCTAATTATTTATATTGCTCATAGGGGCAAAATATAGAAGAATCAAGAGACTGGGGTGTGAGTAATGTGGGGGTAATTCTGGTTTAAGAACATATGCATAGGGGGCTGGAGTGGTGGCTTGGTGGTTACGGTGCTTGCCCAGTGTGCACAAGTACATGAGTTCAAACCCCAGCACCACGTACACAGCTAAGTGTTGCAGCAACGAAAGCCATGTGCAAAACTCGATAAAAATTGACTCTGTCTCTCTCACTGTTCTTTTCTCTTTTAAAAACAAGAACATATACATATCATATTGCTACTTTATATGCACTTATGATTGTACAATAACTCAACTCCTTAATAAAAGAAAAAAGTATGGTGTGATTTTAAAAAATGGTGGTTTTTTTAATTGTTTTCCCCCTCAGATATTGAGGAATGAGCCCAGGGCCCATGCATGCTGGGGAAGCACTCTACCACTGAGCTACACCCCTACCCACAGCCTTCCTCCATCTCATTTTCCACATACCTTTATTTCAAGCTATAAAAACTTACTCATGGGGGGCACTGGAGCGGTGGCTTGGCAGTTACAGCACTTGCCCGGCATGCACAAGTACACAGGTTCAAACCTCAGCACCCACATACACAGCTAAGTGTCAGAGCAAACGAAATCCATGTGAATACCTCAATAAAAATTGATACTCTCTGTCTCTAATTGTCCCCCCTTTTTTTTTTTAACTTACTCATGGGGCTGGGGGAATAGCTCGGTGGTAGAGCACTTACCTAGCATGTTCAAGGCCATGGATTTGATGCCCAGCACAGTAAGTAAATAAAGAAATCACAATCAACAACAGGAAAAGAGAAAATGAGATGCAGGAAGGGTAAAGTGCACAGCACAAATGTTTCCTCCCTCCCAGTTTTGGTAGGGCTAATTCTGTCTGGATTCTTCTACACAGACCTATATAGGAGTCTTGAAATTAGTATAATAACATGAGGATATTTCAGAGTGAGGTAAAATGCAAACTGATATGTGAGTGTGTTATGGTAAATTCTTTAATATGTGAAAGCAGAAAATGGATTAGCAGACATTAACGGGTTCTTCTGATGACTGACCTGGTTAGTACTTAGTAGTGGTCTACAGTTCTTCATGAAGAGAACTATGAATGAATGAAGGAGGAGGTAATGAGCAGTTCTCAGCTGCAGCTGGAATTGCCAGAAACAGCCAGAGTATGATTGTGGTTTCCTAAAGTTAGAAGTCTCTTGAAGTTGGATGTCTCCTGAAGATTCCACAAATTTGTCATTTGTGGAATCGTACGGACTGGTCACAGGGACCTGGCTGTATTACATCTCACAGAACCAATAGTGTACACTACTTGCTCGACAAACAAGGTTATGTCTCAATTTGGAGAACATGCTTTTGGAATAGATATGCTAACAGACATTAGAAATTAGAGGGATGCTAAACAGTCAAAGCACTGTAAATTTTTCCTTTTCATTTCTTTGTTCCATCCTCTCTCATACTGCAAGTATTTATCTCATATTGCCTATTGTTGGACACTAGGTTATGCATAAATCTGCAAGATTAATAAACTAAAATTAAGTCATCAACTATTAAAATTAAGAAATTACAAATCTAACTTTACAAATAAGATACATGAATACACCTTTCTTTTTAGATCATAAGGTCAGAATCTAAAAACTCTTGTTTTCTTTCTAATGTCTGAGTTATAAGGATTATTTTCTCAATGCATGTAGTTGTTGAATGAATACATTTTTATAAACTTAAATAACTTTTTGTCCTGATATAATATTTCCATCAATTGCCAAGCAAAAAATTTGAAAAGTGGTAAGAAGATAAAGACTTTTACTTTTATTGATGTGCATGTATCATCATATTCCATTATAAAATGTAGGATTTTGAGAAACACCTGAGGATGGAAAAAATAAATGTTCAGTGTAATCCCATGAAGCAATTTCTTTGTGATAACATTTTTTTCAGAAAGCAGAGTTGTCCAAGTTCCCATAGCAATAAAGCATCACTGCATAAAAATTCCTAATACCTCAGCTGTCATTATCTAGCTCTGCAATAGAAAGGCTTTCCATTGTGTCAGTGAGCAGAAGGGTGGGGGCTACTTCCTTTCTTTAAAGTTGAAAGTTGCTCATAAGATCAAGGGACAACCTAATTAAAAGTTGTTATTGACTCCAAATATTCATAAGGGCAAACCCAAAAAACTAGGGTAGGAATGAAGGGGCACCCAGAGTTCAGAAAAATTTAAAAATACAAAATAAATAACAATATCTTCAACATTATCTATGGCTTAAAATGATCTGAAATACTTGACTTCAAAGAAAAAATACTCATTTGTTTTATGTAATTGTTTATGACTAAAGTCAATGACATATATAACAAATCTCTAATAATAGATATATTTGCTTGAGGGAAAAAAAGGCAAAATTTATGTTAAAAAAAACTAGACATGGTGGTGCACATCTGTAATCCCAGCACCTCAGGAGGCTGAGGCATGAGGATCACAAGCTCAAGATCAGCAACTTAGTGAGACCCTGTTTCAATAAAAAAAATAAAATAAACAGGGGCTGGGGCGGGGCTCTGTGGTTCAAAACCCCTGGATTCAATTCCCTATACCAAAAATAGAGCATTGCCAAAAATGTGACCCCTGGCTACTAGCCAGAAAAGACTGACAGGCTTCTGAGAACACTTGCTCTAAAGTAAAGAATAAAAGCAAAAAAATAGACACAATTTTTCACCAACACTAATAAGCCTAACTTGAAAAGGCAATATTTTCTTATATGAGTCATGGATACCATTTCTATTATCATGATCAAATAGAAAAGAGAGTTTAATAATTCAGGGTTTTTGAACTCCTATGCTGTCCATCAATGGACTTACGGAGGGGGGAGTTGAACCCCCCATTTCTCACCAAATCTTCAGATAAATACTATGTGATAGATGTGTGTTATGTCATTTGGTTCAGTTGGAACTGTTTTCCAGAACCTGCTTCTCTGAAGATTACCAGGATAGTTTGGGCTCAAGAATCATTTTGCATAAGATTTTAAAGGGGAATGGAGTGATAGCTGGTTTGTCTTTTTTTTTTTTTTTTTTTTTTTTTGTCTTTTAATACTGAGATGGTGCAGGGTGCTGGGCACTCTTGGAACTCATGCATGTTGCCATTTATCTGCAGGCTTATCTTGTTGGCATGGGGCAGTAACTGGGCTCCTGCCAGTTCCTCCTGCTGGATCAGCTTCCCTGAATCTTGGACTGGATGCTTTAGCTCCATGATGGAAGGCACCAGTTTCTCTTTCATCAGCTCTCTGTGGACTTCAGATATTCATGACAGAAACAGAAACAGTAGCTTACGTACTTACTGAGACCTCCTCACCAACTTCCATAATACTATAAGATCAAATACCTCTAATGTTTAAATATATATTTACATTTAATATATGTATTTATTTAGATATACATTGTGTATAAAATATGCATATTTTATATACAATTAATAAATCTCAAATAATGTATAGATGGTTTTCCTTAAAACCTAACAGATACATTAAAAATTATTTTTAAAAGTTATGTATGTAATTCATATGAGCATAGATTGGGAAAGATTTACCTATTAATGAGGAAACCAGCAAAATGGTAAAGATAGTACAAAGAAGGACATAAGAGATTCTAAAACTAAAAAAGGAAGGAATGCTGGAATATGGTTACTGAAATAGATTCAAAGTTGACTTGTGTGTGACATGAGGATCAGAGCACAACCTTTGGGATTATCTACCTTTTGCATTTTAAGTGGACAAAAGTAATTTACATTCTATAAATTTTCTGTAAATTAAGGTATAACTTTATGAAGTTTGGGTGGGCCCTAATCTGTAGTAGACAGGAAGTTACACAGAGCTATATCCAAGAATTGGATGACCCTTAGAATTCCAGACACAGCTCTACCAAAACTTAGATATGTCATTGTTGTTAAACTAAAGAATAAAATATAACCAATCCCATTCAAATTCTGTAATTGCAGAAATAAGAACCAGGTGTGGTTTAATCCTAGAAAGTTCTTATTTAGCTGAATTTTTTCCCTTCTATTACTAATATCAAAATGAATGTGGTCAAATTTTTCATCATTTTAAACAATCATAAAACCAGGTCATTTGCTATCATTGTAAGCTACTATATTATCTATTTATTTTACTTTAAATAACAATAGCCCACATGTACTGAGGGCTTACTGTGTAGTGGTGCTTTTACAAACACAGTCCCACTGAAGCTGCATAGGCCAGTGATGCAGACATTGTCACCGGTGTGGTTTTCCAGAGAGGAGTCATCAGCTCAGAGAGCTGGGAACTAACCACCACTGGGTACTCACCTCTCCTGGAAAACTCCTTGAAGGATATATGTGTTTATTACATATTTCATATTTCACTGTCTACCTCCTTCTAAGGGGCTTCTAAGGTTCTGTTTACCTCTTTTCTCTTGGTATTGTCACAGTCTGAAATATTATAAAAATGACTCTGAAATCTACTTTTTCAAACTCAAAACAATCTTCACATCTAGATTTGCTTGTTGAATTCCTCCATGGATGTCCAGTATTTCAAATTGTGCCTTGAATAGAACATACAGCCTCCCCGACCCTGGTATTGGTGATGTCACCATGAAACCGAAGCCTTTTTTTCCCTAATGTGTTTCTCTCCCACTGGAACTGGGCATGTGTAAACTCAGGATGTAGAAACACCAGTTTTACTCAATGATAAATAAAATATAACATTATTCCTTCCCTAAGATACTTATAATGGCTCATTTCCTTGTCTCTTCAAAATTGTTGGTAAGATGGTATCCTCCTAATGGGACTGCTTGACCATCTAATACATACCTCCTAGTCCCACCACAGTTCTCCTTGTTCTGTGCCATGTTTCTTTTCTCTAGCACTATCATCAAACATTAATCCCCAATGTAATTTTTTTATCATTTCATTGTTATTGTCAGTTTCTTTTCATAGACTGTCAGCTCCATAGGGCAAAGATTTTTGTTCACTGTGCTTAGAACATATCACCACTGCCTAGAGTAGGACACACAGATGGCACTATTTAAGTATTTATTCAATCAATAAACAAATCCATGAATGAATTTTATAGGCATGCAAGAACAGCTATATTATGGTATGAACCACAAAACTTGTATGAACTGAAAATGTCATGCATCAATGAAAATACTTAAATGTTTCCTACAACTTGGTGCATATTTTTCACTTAAATAAAAATTCAAAGAACACTTCTAGTACTAGAAAAAGGCAAATCAGTGTCCCTTGCAGTAAATATAAATCAACCCTACAAAAATTCCGTAATTATTAACATAAATATACCACATCCCATGTTGTGGGCAATATCAGTTTAAGACATTTACAAAAATTCTAGATTACAGGTTAGTAACTTGTAAACCTGGAAGAGACAGTACAAACTAGTTCATGGCAGATGTGAACCGGAAGTCAGTCGAGAGTGGTTTAGGCGACTTTGTTTCCAGCCACACAGCAGTGGGATGTGTAGGGACCTCCACCTTCTTATGCAGCTCTTCCAGGACACTTCTGCGCTTGCTGCTTATATCTTCACAATTACCCGTTTCCTTCCTGGCATTTGCTTGCCTCTCAGTCTCTAAGTGCTCGTTTCTCTTGAACTCCTTCTTTGCTTTCTGGATCTTTTACGCTCATAGATCAGACTCATTAAATGCCACCTTGCCCGTGAATGCTTTGTATTTCTCTTCTACTACTCATACCTATTCTTTGTAGTATAGTGTTTTCTTTGTGTACTTGTCTTATGCGTCCTACTTTTCTTGAGCTTCAGTACATAGACAGCCTTATTTACAAATTTCCTCTCCATAAGTAACAAATCTTATAAGAAGTTGGTGCTCAATAAAGTTTTTTCAGTGAACGGAATTGCATCTTATTAGTTCTTGGGAACAAAGAAAATGCGGTGCCGGTGGTCTCTCTGCATTATGGAGCCCATCTGTTTGCCATCACCTGTTTCCCACCTGCTGTCATCACTAGCACAAAACTCCATCTGCTACTTCTTCATCTCTTCCAAGCCTGACTTGGCACTAAATCAGTCAAGGTCTACACCGGAGTGCCTAGTCAGCATTACTCTTCCTTAACGATTTTGACTAATAGTGAACATTCTGCTTTATTTTATTTGCCTCTTGAAAGTATCTTTGAGATGTGAGTGAGGTAACCAATCCTGAATCAGGACAATATGGCAAAACTATTTGAGAAAAGCACTAAGCAATCATTCAGGTTTAGAAGTGAAGTGGGGGGCTACAGATGGCAGAGGGTGACCTTGGGAGATGAGTTTGTCTTTCTGGTTTGTGGTGTTCTTGCCTTTAAGATGAGAGACTCAGGTACCATGTCTCTAAGGTCTCTTCCAAATGCAGCCTCTCTGCTAACAAATATCCTCCATGACATCCTCATTGCCACGTCCTTCTCAAGTCCTTCCTGACCTCTACTCTGATAAAAATGAGCCCGCTGGATTCCTACAGTGCTTAGTTCTATTCTGTCTCACTGCAGTACCTTGTCCTGTATGGCAGCTGTACCTTGCTCTATCATACCAACCTCTTCCAGTGAGCTGAGGGTTCTTGAAAGCAGTAAACCTGTCTAACTCTCCCACATGCCTAGCAAAGTTCATTGTGGATGACATGTACATTCACCATAAATATTTATTGACTAAACTCAATAAACTAATTAATGAACTGAAAAGGCACAATGCCATAATAATCCTGTGCTGAAAGGAATTTTAAAATGCTACTGAATGGGTAGGATAATTAAAGAGATTTGAATCAAGGTTTTGAATTTTAGTCACCCTGGAAAGCAACTCCAAAAAACAAATCCAGTACATCATTTAAACATAATAGAAACATATGATGCCCTTAATGTATAAATATAGAGTGCTGTGGAGAAGATGAATGATGGAGAATACAGATGCAGCTTTCCTTCTGACCCTGAGGCTTTGTGTGACCTTGGGAGAGTCAGGCAACTTTGTCTCAGCTTTATCATCAGTAACATGAGGGTATCTACTTCATGGAGTTACTGCGAGAATTAAATGAGTACCTGGTCACTCTTAAGTGCTCAATAAGTATTTGTCCTTATAACTGGTACTTCAGTGTTTCAATATGTCTCATCCTTTAGTCCACAAAATGGTAGTAATGGAAGTTTCCTCCTAGAAGTACTATTAGCTTTCCCCACCTTTTGTGATTATTGAATACATCCTACTTACATCCTTATATTAGTACAAAAATATCTTAGCTTAAAATAGCTAAAAAGCACTGAGGCATTTTAAAGATGACCTGGATTTTTGCTCATCCTAGGCCAGTTTATTTTTCCAGGTTGAGCATACTGCAATAATTTTTTGTTTAAAAAACTGGCAAAGTTGAACACTGTACTTAATAATATATGCATTTTAGAGAAAAAATTAATGAGTGCTGTCTAGTCAGCTTAGGCTAAGGTTAACAAAAATACTGTATATGATTGCCTAAGCAAATATATTTCTTTCTTAGAGTATTAGAGGCTAGAAAGTTCAAGATCAAAGTGCTGTCACATTCAATGTCTGCTAAGGTCTTG